>CAUYQU010004951.1:0-80118 GCA_963574635.1 Cheracebus regulus
GTTCTTAATGACTTACAAAGAGACTTAGACTCCCACACAATAATAGCAGGAGACTTTAATATTCTACTGTCAATATTAGACAGATCAATGAGATAGAAAATTAACAAGGATATCCAGGACCTGAACTCAGACCTGGAACAAGTAAACTTAGCAAATATTTATAGAACTCTCCACTCCAAATCCACAAAACATACATTTGTCTCAGTATCACATTACACCTATTTTAAAAGTGACCACATAATTGGAAGTAAATCACTCCTCAGCAATTGCATAGCACTTCACAGGTTTAAATAAAATATTGGTTGGCAAAAAAAAAAAAAAAAAAAAAGACTGAGATGTCTCTGGATGTAGCTTCAAGAGCAGAGAAGGAGAAAGAAAGAGAGGAATAATTGTGTGTTATGCACTTCTGGATCAACCCAGCTTCTAGTGACATGGGAGCTGTTTCACAATAAGTGACTTATGGCATAGAGACTTTGGTAAAAAAAAAAAAGGGCTGTACATGGAAGAGTCAATATAAGGACACATGTTTAATGAACAGCTGTAAGTACACCAATGCAATTACTTTCCTCCAAAGAGAGTTTGATTGTGTCATCTTAAGTTTATGTCAACTTAAGCATTAGTCAAGGGAAACTAGCAGTCCAAATCTACTTTCCATGACCACCCAATACCCTGTCCTCAAACTCCTTATGATTAAAGTAGTCGTTGTCTTCCTATTTTCTTTGAATATTTTTCAAACTTTTTCCAGGTTCAAAAATGATACTTAGTAGCATAAAGCTATTTAGGCTTCCTTTTTGCTCTTTATGAAATGAGATGAAAGTGAAAATGAACTCTCTCCTGCCTTCACTTTTGCACTGCCCACTCTTAACCAGTACCTTTTTGCTCATGCTGATGAGTTTCCTCACAGTGTGCATTTATTTAATGGTCCGGGAATGACTAACACATGCTACAGCATAATAACTGCCCATCTAATTCCCCAATTTTTAAAGTTATAACAGGTTCTTAAACCATGATACTAAGCAAGAGTAGTGCTCCTCCAGTGTAAAAAGTCTAATATTTCTGTGGAATGTTTACTTATAGATCAGAGTTATATTTAATTATGATGAAGGGTTTTCTTGTAAATATAATATTTAGAGCAATCAATTATTTCAGGCATCTTGCCTGACATCTTATTCTATATCTCCTTTGTCTTCCCAAACCTAGTGTGACCTGACCAATGTAGCAAGACATGCAGAGATAGATCAGAGGAGAAGAGAAACCCAGCCGGCCTTACAGCTTTTCAAACTAAATACCATTAAAAATCTTTATTTCTTCTGCCAAAGGGGGAAATCAGATATTGGGAAAGATTATTTTAAAAAATACTACATTGAGTTTTATGTATTTTTAACCTGTGGGTTCTTCTAAAAATTGTTATTAATTCCACTTTTTAAAGGAACAGGGAGGAAGCAATCCTGAGATACTAAAGCTCTAAGCACAGCCAGCCCAATGGACATAGGACCCCAATTAGAGATGCCAATAGAACTAATGGATTAGTAAGGCCTTTCCACTATTGGATAGGAATTTGAAGCTCCCAGCTCAAAGTTGGAGCTGATAACCCCACAATCGTTTCTGTGCTTGTCTCAAAAGAGTAAGGAGTACCGCAAGTACCTATTGTTTCTAGTGATCTAAATAAAATAACAAACATGAGGCTATTGAATTCTTTTCTTTCTGATGTTTCCCTTGGAGACTATGGTTTTCTTATACCCAGGACTTTCTTGGAAGGTGGAAGGAGAAAGTAAAGGTGCATGAGACTACATAGAAGGATGAATGAACGTTGAATGTGGAATTAGTTTATGAAGAGAGGAAGATCCTGAAGCTGGTGTAAAATCGTCCCTCTCCTTTGCCTTCTCTGACTTTTCTGGAATCTTAATAACATTGGAGCTCAGAAAATAGCCCAAAAGAATAGAGGAAAACATTTTCCTGCATTTTACTCTTTTTTTAATAGGAAGAAAAAGACCCATGTGGCTCTGTCCAGTTCTTCCTTCAAAAACATATTAGAAGTAAGAAAAATGACTTATCAAATCATCAACTAAGACAGTGCCAGAAGTGGATTTTCTGTCAACTCTTGGAATAATTGCATATACTCTCCTGTGACTAACAGTAACATTTTTGCTTGTTATTCAAACCTGCCTTTAATAATTAAACGTAAGTAGCAATCCTAAATTTGTAGCCTTTTTGAACACCATGCTGAAACCTTGTAATTTAGTTTACAAGCTCAGAGCTGTCCTTTTTGCTAACTGCTTTGTTTTTGACACTTGTGTGGTCTTCATTTATTTTTTTAAAACAAAATCAACATTTACTGTTAAATGTAGAGATGAAAAAAGAGGCATTATAATGAGTATATTTATAGAATGCATTGTTTGAATGAACATTTTTGACTCAATTATAATTAAGTTTCAAAGTTTTGGATGGTGCTAAGGCATGCGATTTTCATTTCTCTATATAAACTTTTAGTCAGGAATTATTGATGCTAAAATTTACTAAGTGTATGTAAAACATGCGGTGATTATAGAAGACTTTATAAGAGTCGTTATTGGATATTGCTATATCACATCTGTTTAGTGAGTAGGAATTACTAGGAATATAATTTCTTCAGACCTAAAACAATATTTTTAAAAGTGACGAAAAGTAATGTTTGGGACCAAGGAATAGTTCCAGCACTCTAAGTGCACATTTACATCCTTTTTAATGAAAATATGATCTTCAACCTCAAAGATAGCTCCAGTTCTAGATATAATTTTAAATCACATCTTTAAAAATGAGCCCCAAGTCACTATTTGGAGAGTAAAATAAGGGTTGAAGGTTAGAGAAAATATTTTAGTAAATTCTTGCTGCAAATTCTTATACTTCCCAGGAAACTGGACCCCATGAAGGGAGAGAGAGGATAAGTCCTTTATGGAGGAATGAAGAGGGTTTCTTCTACAACACAAGCAGGGAAACAATCCTCAGATACAGTAGAGACAGAAGAATCCAGAGAGAGAGAGAGCGAGCAGTAACATTACTCTCCTGCTCAGCCACCTCTCCTGTCATTTCCATCTCTTTCAGCTCCTCTGACATCTGCCTTGGTAGAGTAAGCACAAGGAAAAGGAGCAAAGCGGCAAGGATAAAGAAAACTCTGTATATTAGTTCATTTGCATACTGCTATAAAGAACTACCTGAAACTGGCTAATTTTTAAAAGAAAAAGGGTTAATTAACTCATGGTTCCGCATGGCTGGGTAGGCCTCAGGAAACTTAAAATTATGGCTGAAGGCAAAGGAGAAGCAAGTACCTTCTTCACAAGGCAGCAAGAGAGAGGGAGAGTGAGGGGGAACTGGAAAACACTTTTAAACCATCAGATCTTGTGAGAAATCCCTCACTATCATGAGAACAGCATGGAGAAAACCACCCCCATGATCCAATCACCAGGTCCTTCCCTTGACATGTGAGGACTACAATTAGAGATGAGATTTGGGTGGGGACACAGAGCCAAACTATATCACTCCACAAAATACAGAATAATCATCCATTATATGTCTTTCTAAGGCACACATTAAGGAATGAGTCATTTCAATGATGCCTTTGAATAATTCAAAATTTTAAGCACAAGAAAACGCTTTATCATCTTCTGTTCTCTAAATGAGATGGTTTTTTGCATATGTTTTATTTAAGAAAAGAAATACTAAAATGGAAAATCATCCAAGTGGGAAAGGAAGAAGTTGTCTTGGAAGTGATCTTGGAATGTAATTTGATGAGAGGAAAAGCAATTTTCTGTTCAATAATTAGGAATATTAAAAAAGTTTTTTACATGTGGAACTAGCAAAACATTTTGCTAGGACTGATTTTTGGAGGACTGATTATTTAAGTACAAACAAGTCAATGAGACATTCAATTTACCAGTCATTTTAGATATTTTTCCTATTTCTTCTGAGCTTAAACTATGATCTAAAGAGCCATTGATTTTGCTTTGTTACTGTAGTTAGTGTAACTTTTGTGTGATATGATTCTGATATACTTCACAATGAGATGATTTAATTCATTTAACATTTATAATATGTTAAATAGTCACATCATCAAAAGTATTAAAGCTCAATGTGTTGATAAACACCAATCCACTACTGAGTTAATAAGAATCATTGTAATTTACATAGCATTTTGTAAGCTTCTCTCCAAAAAATATAGAAATTGGATTAGAGAATATAACTATCTACAGTTATGCATCGCTTAACAAAGGGGATATGTCTGAGAAATGTGTCATTAGGTGATTTTGTCATCATGTGAACACCATAGAATGTACTTACGCAAACCTAGTGGTATATCCTACTACACACCTAGGTTATATGATACAGCCTTTTGCTCCTAAGCTACAAACCTGTACAGCACCTTACTGTATTAAATATTGTAGACAATTATAACACAATGGTATGTATGTATCTAAACCTATTCAAACATAGAAAAGGTGCAATAAAATATTATAATCTTATGGGACCACCTTTATATATGCAGTCCATTGTATTTGTGTTTCATCATTGATGGAAATGTCATTGTGTGGCACATTACTGTATTCCTAGGGAGAAAGTATGGAAAAACTTGAAATGTAGTCATAAACTGCGTTCCTATTTCAACTTACCCATGTAAGAGCTGTGTTATTAACCATATGACAACCCATGTGAGGATCTGAATCATACAGTACAATTCACTATTGTAGAATAGTGATCCACATCTTTTTCTGCTCTGTGGTGGAATTATGTAATAACAAATATCCTACATAAGTCAGTGCCATGCTAAGCAAGTTATAATTAATCCTGTAAGTGATAAGGGATAGTTAAAGGATTTTATGGTGGGAGGTGCCATGATCAATGGATGTTACTAAAAGAGCCCTCTGGTGCATTTTGCTATTTGGGAGGGGGTCATCTAGAAGTTGGAAGAACAATTAAAAGTCTTGCTTTTGTTAATCTCCAAAATATATCAGAAACTTCTGCGACAAAAATGATTTTTGGAAATCACTGTTGTACAGTTGGTGTTTGAAACCATGGGGACAGATGAGAACAATTTGGATATGAATTCCAGGGATGTTGTTTCAGTGAATTTTCTAATGCGATAATCTTTTCTTAATGAAGATGAAACTTCAGAAAGTACAGAGAATTTCTCACGATGTAAGGCTGTTGTTCCCTTAACTTTGAAGTGGTAGATGACCACTGCTGTCAGAGAAAAGAGAGATAGTTAATATTGCTGCAAGAAGAATATGACCTTTTCCTTAACTGTGCCAAATCATTGCAAGTTTTTGTTTATTTCTAGAGAGGTTATGATCAGGATGCTTCTGGAGAGGCTGCTGAAAAGTACTTCCCACTAATGTATTCTTGGAATAATAGTGTGGCCTTAGGCTGCCACGTGGAACCACAGGTTGTGTGATCTCTGATCCATGGAAAGCTACCGAGAAGTGCCTTTGTATGCTGTATTTACCAACTTTCTAAAAGCATAAACCCTGGCTGTGTACCAGGAACCTTACTGACATTCATAATACCTGTTTTCCTGGGTGATTCCTGAAGTCAAAGTGTTAAAGCCATATTGCAAAGGAAAAATTAATTGTCCAGACTTTCAGCACTAGATTGAGACTAATTTTGGCCAATGCAAATTAAATATCTGGGAGTTTAGAATGTGGTAGTTAGAAATTTCTTTATTTCCATGATAAATATTTTTAAGTGTTTTTAATAGAAAAAATAGGTTTACTAGGGGAAACACACAAAAATAAAGATGATAGATATAATTTGATTATTCAAATGTAAAGAGAATGACTATAGATACATAAAATTAATATTTCTCCTCCACAGAATAATTGACCAAAGAAGAAGACCAAACCATTTGCGCACAAGAAAGAATGAACACTAAGTCAGTATGCTTGGTAATAGCTACAGCAAAATACAATAAAGGCCATAGGAAATGCGCCTCTTACCTGTTGTATAAGCAAATGGAAATATGCTAATAAAATCCAAGTTTGCAGGGCAGTAGAAAAAAAAGGTGCAAGTAAGATTTTCATTTACAAAATCTACCTAGAGAAAATTGGAAATGAAGGAAATACACATGATAGTACTTGGTGACCAATAATCCCACTTTGAAGGAATGAATTTCAAATTAAATACTTCTAAAGGAAAGAAAATGTATTTTTTGTGTCCAGATGTTTATAACAAATTATTCATCATATTAAACTGAAAACAAAAAGTAAGGGATAGATAAGCAAATTTTAGCCCTTCTCTTGATAAATATGTGACCTATGTAGATATCTAGAAAATTATATAAAAAGTAGATTTAAATGAGAAAAGAACATAAGTAACAATCACATTGATTACAACTACATACAATTTACATATTTACATATATATCTATAAAGATTGAAGCAGGTGACATAACCAGTTGTTTGAAAATTAAGGTATAGAGAAAGTGTTCTTTAAATGAAAGAGTAATTTAAAATAATACAGAAGAAACAGATTTAAAAATCTTTATTAATAGTTGTAAATTTAAGTTCTTCTCAAATAAGACGGGATGGTTAATCATTTATAAAGATCTGAGGACAAGATAAAACTTCAAAGTAGATGTTCTACTTGACCAAATTCTAAGACAGTTGATGTCAAGGGTAAATGTACACTCTTTAAAAACCCAAGAAAATCTATAGCGTGATGGCATGTTTCTTTGGAAGGTCTTAATTAAGCCAATCTATTGTTTCTTCTGCAATCATGTTAGTTAATCATTTTACCCTTGCCTTTTTCTCCATTAGATACTGACATTATTAGATAGCTGTTAAGTTTTTAGTTCTAACATTTATCATACCATCATATGACTTCCAAGTACAGGAAAACCTCATTAATTTTGACCTTCCTAATTTGAAATTTGCAATAATTTAGGCAAAATGTGTTTCATTTATCTACATACTGCATCATACTGACTAGTTTTACTAGATCAGGCAAACTCTCCCTGACCCCTGGCAAGATTTCTCAGTATCAACAGAGAGATTCTGAAGCCCATCCTCCCCTAAGTAACTCCCTTACCTCCTGCCTCTCCACAGGAACTGCCACAGTCAGAAATTTGCCTTTGTCACGTAAGGCTTTGCTATCAACACAAAATATCCCTCTCAACCAGAGGTCACAGTCTAGACATTGCGAAGAAGTTGTGTTTTGTTTGATTTATACAGTGTTTAATTGTGTGCACATACACATACCCCTGCCCCCACCAGAATTTGAAAGCCTTCAGACTGAGCATATACTTTCCAGTTCACCACAGCCTTCACTAGTCTTAATTCGGCATCTTCATACATTTGACTTCATCACCTCTTTTAACTGTTAAGATACTCTCACAAAACCATTTTGAAACATTCCACACTTTGCATTTTCCCCTTCCTTCCTCCCTCCCTATCTTTCTTTCTCCTTTCCTTTCCTCTTTCCTCCTTTCCCCTTCTCTTTCCCCTCCCCATTTCCCTCCCCAGTCCCCTCCCCATTCCCTTCCTCTTTCCCCATTCCCTTTCTCTTCTCCCTCCCCTCCCCTCTTGCCCCCTCCCCTCCCCTCTTCCCCCCTCACCTCCCCTCTTGTCCCCTCCCCTCCCCTCTTCCCCCCTCCCCTCCCCTCCCCTCTTGCCCCTCCCCTCCCCTCCCTTCTTCCCCCCTCCCCTCCCCTCCTCTCTTCTCCTCTCCTCACCTTTTCACAGGGTCTCAACTCTGTTCACTGCAGCTCCGACCTCTGGAGCTCAAGTGATCCTTCTACCTCAGCTTCTCAAGTAGCTAGTACCAGAAGCACGTGCCACCATGCCCATGCCCAGCTAGTTTATTCATTTTTTTTTTTTTTTGTGATTGCGTCTTGCTCTGTTACCCAGGCTGGAATGCAGTGGTGCGATCTTGACTCACTGCAACCTCCACTTCCCAGATTCAAGCGATTCTCCTGCCTTAGACTGCCGAGTAGCTGAGATTACAGGCATGCATCACCATGCCTGGCTAATTTTTGTATTTATTTTTAGTAGAGATGGGGTTTTACCATGTTGGCCAGGCTGGTCTTGAACTCCTGACCTCAAGTGATCCACCACCTTGACCTCCCATAGTGTTGGGATTATAGGTGTGAGCACTGCCCCCAGCCTATTCATTGTTTTTGGAGAGACAAGTTCTCCTTGTGTTGTCTCAAACTCCTGGTCTCAAGGGATCCTCCTTCCTCAGCCTCCCAAAGTGCTGGGATTACAAGTGTGAGTCACTGTGCCTGGTCTGCATTGTTTTCTACAGTGATCTCTGGAATACTATTCTCTTTCTTTCCTTCTCCTTTTCTTTTCTCACTTATTCGCTCAGGCTGGAGTGCAGTGGTGCAATTTCAGCTCACTGCAACCTCTTCTTCTCAGATTTAAGTGATTCTCCTGCCTCAGACTCCTGAGTAGCTGGGATTACAAGTGCCTGCCACCACACCCAGCTAATTTTTGTATTTTTTTTTTTTTTAAGTAAAGACAAGGTTTTGTCATGTTGGCCAGGCTGGTCTCTAACTCCTGACTTCAACTAATCTGCCTGCCTTGGCCTCCCAAAGTGCTGGGATTACAGGCATGAGCCACTGCCCCTGGCTGGGAATACTATTTATTTTCTGCTACTTTGCTTTTGTTTGTTAACATTTCATGGACACAGCCTGGTTCTTTATGGGCAGAGATAGGTCTTAAATAATGTTACATCTACCGTGCCTAGTAGAATGTCCTTCATCCAAGTGTTTCATGACTGTTCAATAACTGGCTAATGTGTAACTGAGGGTAAATAAAGATCTGAACATCATATAGAAGGATACTAGTCATGTTGGGCTTCGAAGTTCAACAGTCAAACGCTATGGATTATGTCATCTGATCTTTTCAGTCCCCCCAACAGGAATGGCAGTTATGACAGAAAATAGAACATCAATGTCTTGTGTCTTCAGAAAAGAGGTAGAAATTAGGATAGATAAGTATGCATATGCATATCCAAATACATTTCAAATTACTGCTTTCAATTTGATCATGAGTTTTAAGACCAAAATGTCTAATTACTGGTATGTTATGAGAGGCAGCATAATTGAGGATGCAGATATCATTACTGCTAAACAATGCTTATGGCTCTATTCCTTCTAGACAGGATTGCACTTCCCTGCTCTCATGAAACTGGGCTTGGCCATGGGACTCGTTCTGATGGATGAGTATGGGTGGAAGTGAGATGTATCATTTTCAAGCCCAAACATTTAATTGCCAGTTCAAGACGTGTCATCCCTCTCCTGGCTTACAGCTGCCATCTTGGTAGCACATGTTGCTGTGAAAGTGACATAAAATATAACACAGAATGTTTTGTCAACACATGGATAACTATGTCTTGAAGGGTTGCCTGAATCTGTAGTGACTTTTGAGAGAGCAAGAAGTAATCTTTTGATTAAGCCACTGTTGTTTGGAGGCTCTTTGTTGCAGTGGAACCTTGATTTTCCTGAGTAACACACCTATTGGGACCAGGGCCTATTATGTTGGAAGAACCCATATTGACTGATTCAACAGTGTAGTTGTCAAGAGTGTGATTCTAGAGCCAGATTGTCTGAGTTCATATCCAAACGCCATCCTACAGCCAGATTGCCTGAGCTCATATCCAAGCGCCCATAGGTACTTGTGTAAGTTTCTTAACTTCTTTGTTCTTCAGTGTCCTTATCAATAAAATGGGATAGTAATGGCACCTATCTTACGGTGTTGATGTGTGAATGGATGAATTAATTCATGAAAGCACTAACAACCTGCTTTAGAACAGTGTTCAGTGAGAAATATCTATTACTAATGTTATCACTACTGGTCAGAAAGCATCCCACAATGATAAATAAACTTAGTGTATTAGGTTTCTTAGCACCAAACCTGCTCTTCCTGTCCTGTGTTCTCTATCTTAGTGGCATTGAAACAGACTGGTTAAAATAAAAAATATGGAATCTTCTCATGCCTCATCACCACACATATTCAGCCAGTTGCTGTATCCTGGTGATTTTACTTTGACAATACAAATAAATAAATGTAACTTTTATAATCTCTCTAAAATATATTCCCTCTTCTCTGTTCTTATTGTTACTACTGTAATTCATTACCATTTTCCTAGAGTAATAGCCTCCTAATTTGCCCACCTGTATACAATATTTGGGAGGCAGAATGATGATAGCAGAAAGAGCACATATTTTGTCATGCAAACTGACTTTAAACTCTGGCTCTATCTCTTGTTCAGCTATAAGATTCTGAGAAAATTACTTAATCTCTCAGTGTTATTTTTCTTCATCAGTACAAGGGGATGCCAGTATTCACTTTATAGGATTGTTGAGAGACTATTTGAGATAAAGTAAAGCACTCAGCGTGTAGTAGAGAATCGATCATTCTTAATTTTATTCCTTTTTTCTCCATTAAATTTGGCTCAAACTATTGCCAATATTATTTTCCAAAGGATTATGCCAGATCAAATTTCTTTTTTCCTCCAGAGCCCTAGCGTATACGATAAACATAGATAGCTTAGTATAAAATTCCATAGCCTCTAGGGCATGCTCCAATACTCTTCCACATTTGTGCTATCTCTTACTGTTATTTGAAAGTTCCTCTGAACTGTTTATGCCTCTCCTTCAGCATGGAATGTTCTAACTCCTCTTCCTGTCAAAAGTCTACTTCTAAGTCCAGAACTAGTACCAGATCCTTTGAGATGCAAGATTTCTCTCACCCTTCTGTGTATCTGTCAGGTAGTGTGATAAAATTCCTGCACCACCAATCACCCTGAAACTCAGTGGCTTATAACACCAAGTATTTATTCTTGCAGATCTATAGGTTGGCTGAAAATGGTCTGAAATGGTCTGGGCTCAGCTGGGGTGACTCAGCTTTGCTCTGTGTGGCCCCCTTTTCCTCCTAGGACAAACCGGCTGCCCTGGACATGCTCTTTTCATGGCAGTGGCAGAGGTGTGAGTGCTCGAGCAGAAAATGCAGGCATTTAGAGACCTGGATGTGGAACTGGCACTTCATCAGTTTTCCTTCATTTGATTGGTTAAATCAAGTCATATAGCCCAATCTAAACTCAAGGTGTAGGGAGGTATGCCCCTTCCATTATTCAGGGGGCACTGCAGAGTTGCATGGCAAAGGTTGAGGTTACGTGAAGAAATGAAGAATTGAGGGGAATAAAGCAGTGTTGCACACTTTTGGAATGAATGTTTAAGGGTATTAGAATTCTACTTCTATCTTTATTATAAGTGTTACATAGCTCTGTATTTTATTACCTGCTTCTCTTTTTACATACTGGCTTCTTTTCTTTAGACTATGCTATGGTGTAAATGTTCTGTTTTCCCAAATTTATATGTTGAAATCTTAACACCCAAGAAGATGATATTTTGGCAGGTGATTAGATCATGTGGGCAGAGCCCTTATGAGTGGGTTTAGTGACCTTATAAAAGAGGCTTGAGGGAGACCTCTTCCTCCTTCCATCATGTAATGACACAGCTACAAGGCATCATCATGAACCAGAAAGTGGGCCCTCACCAGACACTGAATCTTCTGGTCCCCTGATCTTAGACTTCCATTTCTCCCAGTCTGTGAGAAATAAGTTAGTGTTGCTGATAAGCCACCCAGATGATGTTATTTTGTTATAGCAGCCTGAATGGACTAAGGCAGACTATAAACTTCTTGAAGTCATGGAAGCATCTTATTTTCATTTTTTAAACAATACTTAGCACTCTGCTTCATGCATAGTCAGTGCTCAGTTGATGTGTTTTTTGAATTAGTATTTTAAAATGGGGAGTAAACCAACTAACTTAGAGATATATTTTAGCATTTTCTTAAAAGAAATTTGGGAAATGTTTTTGTTCAAAGAAGAAATTCATAAATTACTCTAAAAAGAGGCGAAAGAATTTTTCTCTACAGAGTCACTAAATTATATATGAATCTTGCTCATAGCAATCAAGCAACAGATAAAAGTTTTGCAAAGAATAAAATTTGGAAAGGTTCATGAAATGAATTAGTAAACATGAATGAAGGGAAGGGGTATTTGTAACATGTGAGAGAAGATACATTTTGAAGTTTTAAAAATGACATAATAATTTTTACAGGTTAAGAATCAGTGCCTTGCCCAAAGGTCATCACCAGAAGAAGATTTATTAATATCCACTGATAAACATTTGTTATACTGGAGGCGATAAAATGGTGATTTTCTAATTCTATCATTTCTTTTGTATTTATTAATTGGAATATTTGTAAAGAAGAGCTTTCCCTCTCTTCACCAGTATCCTTTGTGTATCCCTATGGACCAATGGATTTCTTTTTTATTCAGTGTGTTATACTGATAATGATAATTATTCTTACCTTATGGTAAAATTGTTCAACATTTGGTCAGGAGACCCTTTAAACTGGGTCCTATGTCCTTTTAATATGTCCCCATTAGTCTTAGAGCACTTCCTTACATTTGGGCCAAACAAGGTGTTCCAAGCTCTACTTTTACTTACTTGATCTTGACTTCCTCAGACCCTGCAGTCTGCCACTTCTTTAAGGATAGCTGGTGGCAGAAATGGTATTTCAGAAACCAGGATCTGGGTAACAGGAGTGCTCACTGTTACTGAAATGGCATTGCATTTTGGTCTTTTTAGTGGACAGAGCTTATAAAATTTTCTAGCTCTGCTAATAATTACTGCACTAATACCACTATCGACAATAGATATACTATCAGTTAATATTTTATTTCAATACTCTTTGTCCTTACGTTATTAGGAAGCGGGGACATGGAAGTGTGGTCTTAAATTATCCAACAGATTACCTTTAAATTACAAAAAGGGAAATGTACTTTTGTACTGAGAGATCTCTTGGACTCTCCCAAATTTGTGATCAAATTTGGAATAATCAATAATGGGACAAACTGGCATTACAGCCCTTCTGATATGATGTGTCAGAGAAGTGCACAGTAACACCTGCCAAGAAAATGCTTATCCTTCATCTATTCATGAGGAAAAACACAAATTTAGAATATGAAATATTCTGTAAGATTACTGGCTCTGACTAACCAAAAATGTCAATGTCATGGAAGACAAAATAAAGTGAAGGAACTATTCATTAAAGGAGACTAAAGAGACAAATAACCAAATATAATATGTGATAAAGGATATTTATGGAACAACTGTGAACTATGAATATGGACTTAAAATTATGATATATGTATGTTGAAAGATACAGGGATAGGACTAGGAGGAGAGCATTTGTGTGGCCATTAGAGGTTTTCTTGTTTTTATTTATGGGGAAAGAGAGGCAAACCCTTCTTTTCTACAGTAGGATATCAACTGATGATGAATGGACCAAAAAAAATAATAAGTAGCCATATAAGTGTGCCATTTTGAGTTATGAGAGTAAATGCCAAAAATTTCAATTAAAAAGGCTGAGAGGGGCCTTTAGGGAGTGAAAAATTGTAGTGGTTAGGGGATAAGGGGACTGCTGTTAAATAATTTGATTATTAAACTCTTTATTTACATAGTTTTAATAAAACTAAAATAGAAATTAAAAAACATCAATTTAAAAACAAAATTGCAAATGAATGCATTTTATAAAGAGCTACAGAGAAGAGGTACGTTGGGACCAGAAAGTGAAGGAACCAGCATGTCGAGAGAATTTGAACTAAATCTGTTACTGTGGAGCCTGTTGAGAAGCTCAAGTTGGGTCATGATAATGCAGCTATTACAGAGGCATAGGAAATCCTTCTAGAAATACTTGCTGACCTCATTCTGCAGGTCCTCTTACAAGTCATTCATTTGTTGATTCATGGACACACTGCTCTAGGTGTTGGGAATGTAGTGGTAAACAAAATAGGCCAGGCCCTTGCCCTCGTGGTGCTTACAGTACACACCTCCCGGGGTACGTGGCCCGAGTGGATTGTGTGAATTTGGGACATGGGAGGAAAAACTTCTCACAACTTCAGATGGGCACCTCAGAATTCTCCCAAAGCACTAGAGGGGTGTGTGTGTGTGTGTGTGTGTGTACACGTGTATGTGTGTGTGCTCTAATGAAATTCATCATAATTCACACAGTTTCATATTTCACATTTATTTTGTGAGATTCCTGTCTCTAGACATGAATGTCACACACCCATGTCACTCTATCTTCTCTCAACAGATTGTCATGGTCTCCCAGTGGCCTCTTTTTTCTCTCAACTCGGGCAGATTGCTAAGCCATTTTGTTCTCACATCCTTTACCTGGGCTCCACAGAAGTTCTCTTGGCTGTCAGTGGGGAAGGGTGCAGGGTGCCAGGAGTGAGGGAGGGGTATATGTCTTTTCTAGAAGGTGACAGAAGTCATTATCAATAAAAGCTACTCTAGAAGATAAAAGGACCCTATGAAGGGGTTAGAAAAATGAAGAGATATTTTCCTGGTAGAGGATGACAAGGACTGTTCCAGGAGTAAAGGCCCACATGAAAGGAGACAGATATTAAATGGAAAAAGAATATTGGGGCACTGGATACATGGCTTACAAAGAAAAGCCTTTAAAAAATCAGAGAAAGGATGAAGTGACAAGGGAAAAGAGAACTAGTGAAAGGAGAGCTATAACATTTATTTCCATTTTGTTTCCTTGTTTGCATCACTATCCAACTGCCTCTGGCAAGAAGAGGTTTCAAAATGCCTTAAGAAAGAGATTGGGTCTCTCATTCAGATTGTCTTTAGTAAAAGAAACTAGGGTGTTTTTTTTTTTTGGAATGAGAAACTCAAGTAATGAAAGTAAAACAAGAAGAATATGTCTTCTCTATGTGATAATAGTGAGGTTTGAGACCGTTTTCACCAAGATGTTTTGATGAAAAAAAAAAAAAGGAGAAGACCTATTCAGATAGAAGAATTAAAATTCTAAAGAATTCTTTAAAAAAACAGCTAGGTCAGATCCGGTGGTGGTGTATCTTCGCTATGTTGAAAGAAAAAAATACAATTAATAAGACAGTGCCAACTGTAGCTGTGCTTAATAGGGGTTGTTTCCATTCAGTGTGTGAGTGATACTAGAATTATCAACGTGCAAATTCTCCCCTTTCTCTAGTACAGAGAAAGCTTACTATCACATTGCATCCTGTATTTCCTCCTTTCTAGGTTCGATCATTCTTCTCTCTGAAAGTCTTATTCGTTCTTCCCTTCTCTCTCTCTTCCCATCCTGCCCCCTTGATTAATTTCCAAAAGAAAAGGGTAGATTTAGTTAAGTATTGAAGAAATGTTTCCATGAGAACATAATGTAAATGTCTAGAAGTGTATTGTTACAATGTATACAACAGGCTCAATAAAATGCCCTGGATACTGATTGTTTCATTGTAGGAGGATAGGCAGGTCTTCAGAGAGGGGATTAGGGTTAACTCTCCCTTTGCAAAAAAGACTGTCTGAGTTGAATAATTAATATTATTATGATAAGAACAAAATAGAGATTCTTTTAAAAGAGTAATGATGGTAGAGGCAGGATCTTACTATGCTTGTGCAAGTTATTAAAATTGAATGCTCTGCCTGTGTTTCCTATACACTCCAGGAATTGCAAGCAAAAGAAGATGGATTGGATTAAGCAGAAGGCATTAATATGCGTGTTGTCAACTGAGCCTTTAATGATTGCTTTTTCAAAAGATAAAAATCATTCGAATATTTTCTCTAGAAATCAGCAAGCCTGTTTTACATTAGGTAGTGAACTGAGAGGCAGACTGACTTTGAAACTAATACAGCTTCAGATTCATGGACTCTGACTTGGGCCCCTTTTTAGGGTCTTGGGAGAGGCCCTAAAATGTGCCCAAATATTTTAGTGAAATTTGCAAAAGTAGCATATTTTAATCGCAATCATTTATTATTATTATTATTTATAATGGCCTTTCTGTCACCCAGGCTGGAGTGCAGTGGCCTGATCTCAGCTCATGGCAACCTCTGCTTCCCGGGTTCAAGCAATTCTCCTGCCTCAGCCTCCCAAGAAGCTGCAATTACAGGCATGCCCCACCATGCTTGGGTAGTTTTTGTATTTTTAGTAGAGACTGGGTTTCGCCATGTTGGCCAGGCTGGTCTTGAACTCCTGACCTCAAGTGATCCACCTGCCTCAGCCTCCCAAAGTGCTGGGATTACAGGTGTGAGCCAGCACGCCAGGTCTTAATGGCAGTCATTTAAAATTGCTCTTTCCACTCCAGCTTTCTCTGTCAGATTTCCCCTCACACTGGGTGTCATTGTAGTGGTGGTGACCATTTTTGGGATGAAGCTAAGAGAAAGCTGAATTGGAAACACGTTCATTTAGGCTTAGTGATATGTCTATACATCTTGCAATCACTTCTCCATAGAGTTAAGTTATTGCTCGCTGTTCCAAATGAAGAAAAGGCTTCTGGGTGTGATATAAAAGTCTCACAGTATATGTGTTCTGAGGGTCATCCCGGTATTCTAGTTCAAGAAAAAGCTGCCTCTTCCTTACCCCGAAGTTTCTGACCATTTTGGTATTTTGTACCTGTTTTTTCTCCTTCAGATTTGTCTCTCAGATGGAGTGTTTTAAACATAAATGACAAGTTACAGTTTTCTTTAAGGAATCTAAGTGTAATGTTTACACTAAGGAAGCTTCTCAAGCCTAGTAATGATACCGAAGTAGGGCAGGGAAGTGCTGCGAAGGGAAGGCTGGTCCTTGGCTAGGGCTCCACCCCCGCGCCTGTGTCCAGGGATCTAGCTGAAGACAGGCATTTTTGTTTTCCTGCCCAAATGTTGCACTTCCCAAGACCACCCTGGTCTGCCTATCCCCGTCCTGTGCCCATAAAACCTTTGAGACCCTAGCAGGCAGACGCAGAAGCAGCTACACTCAGAGAAGCACATCAGCGGAAGAAGACAGGAGCAGCTGGACGTGGACGGGAGCATGCTGGAGGAAGAGCACATGACAGTCCTGGCATGCCAGCCAGCCACCCATCGGCAAAACCAGGCAGAGATTGGCTGGGGCAGTCAGAGGAGAGCCCAGGCTGCTGAGCGGCGGACTCCAGAGGAAAACCATCTCCCTCCTGGCTCCCCTATCTGCTGAGAGCTACTTCCACTCAGTAAAACCTTGCACTCATTCTCCTAGCCCACGTGTGATCCGATTCTTCCAGAACACCAAAGCAAGAAGGCCCTGGGTACAGAAAGCCTCTGTCCTTGTGATAAGGCAGGAGTCTAACTGAGCTGACTAACACAAGCTGCCAGCTGATGGCTAAACTAAACAAGCACCCTGTAACAGACGCCCACTGGGGCTTCAGGTGTAAATTCACCCCTAGACATCGCCGTGTGGTTGCAGCTCCACAGTCTGTCTGTATGTTCCTAGAACTTTGAGCAGTGGGGCACTGACACCGAAGAAACCAGCCACACCCTCATTGCACGCCCAGCGAGGGGGACAAGGGAACTTTCCCCGATTCAGTAACATGAGTATGTTGACATTAAATTGTCTAGTTTTTCATAGGCTGGGAAGAGAAGCCCAAACTATCTCCATTGTACCTTGTTTTTATAGAGATATAAAAAAGTGTATTCAAAAGATTGATAAACTTTAATTGTGCCTCTGTAACTACAGTTTGGAAAGACATTTTGGGACATTTTAGTAAGACAAGTAAGAAATTGCATGCTGTTGTTTGGGACATAGTCAAAGAGTTTCTTCTTTAATTATCTACATTTATTAAAGAACCAAGCAAAAACTCAGATAGAATGTAATGTGAGACCAAAGAGAAAAATATGAGCACTAACGTCAATAGAAATTAATCTGACATATGGGAGCAAATCGCAACTTTTTTTTTCCAGTCATACCTAAACTAGTTCTTTAAGACACAGAAATTTTAAATAGAAGTAATGAGTAGACCTCTGGGATTGTTTGATAATCAAATTAATGAAGAGAAGTGAATCATATGAACATATTGGGAAAATATTTACAATTTTGGCTCATTTAAGACAAAATATTGTTGATGAAGATAGTAAAATTTATAAATTATAAACTGGTTAATGAATGTTATCAATTCAAGGGATAATTAAGATTAGTCACTGTACAGGAAAACTTGAAATCCTTGTAACCTTAGCACTATGTTAAATTTGATAAATGTGTTTCTAAATTTGACAACAATCCTTAGAAGTGTAAACTACACTACTACCGATAAGAAGGACATTTTTTGTAATTATCTATAATCAAAAACAATTTTCAATTATTTTGAAGAGACTGGATCTCAGATTTTTTTTTGATTTTAATATCTTTGTGGAAAATTGTACTTTAAATCATAAAGTGAAGAGGTGCTCAAAGAGTATGTGGTCAAAAAAAATACAAAAACAAACTACAGAAATGTTAGGGAGTTAACTAATAAAGATTATTATTTAAATCTTTATTTTTTGTGGTGTTTATAAGTACTAAAGATTTTTTAGATTGTTGTGATTTGTTTTCTAAGTAGATGTTCACTTTTGCAATTGATTTTTTATTCTTAAAGAGGGACTCTGCATTCTATAAACTTCAGGCTCCATCCTTTGGTATCAGTGTTTGATCTGAAAAATGTTGCCAGGTAAACATACTTTTTTTTTTCATCTTTCTTTGGCTATGCTAGGCATAGACTTTGGATTTGCTGATTGGGTCATGAAAAAGAGTGTTAGCATCTCCTAGGGACTTCTCTTTGGGTTGAGCCGGTGGAATAACTCCACAAGTGCCATTAGCAGCCTCAAGCAAGAGCTTCTCCTCAATAAGCAATGCTGTGAAATATGATCCAACATCTTGTCTCATTAGAATATTACTTTCTGTGTTGTTGGACTAGGAGTTAAGAAATACATATTTGTGACACTAAGAAATGGTGTTTCAAATTTCACGAATCTGGGTGATCCTTGAAATAGTTTTATTGAGAAGCTTATGGTCCATGGAGGCAAAGGTTACTGGGAAAAGAGCAAGTGAGTGACAAGGAGTTAGAAAAAAGGAGACAAGTCTTGGTTCCACCTTATGGTCAATGGGCAATGAATACCATGGGCAAAAGATATTAGTTTCCACTTCACAATCTGTGTGGTCCCTAGAATTAGCTGTTTCAGAACCAGAAAAACTGCTTGAGAAAGTGGTTTCAAATAGCCATAAAAAATATTTATTGAACCCCTACTGCATGTCTGGAATTGAGCCAGGTACTGGGTATATGTGAATGACTTAGATTATGGTCTATCCCCTTACGGAGCTAAACAACTAGTTAGGAAGACAGGAAACTGACATCAGAATACAGTTTTAAGTTTAACTTTATGAAATTGCCTTTTTATTATAGGTCAATAATGGTTATTTCATATGATTGGCAGTTTCATGTAATTGAATGTCAGTAGTCTCATGTGGTTCAACATGAATAGCTACAGAGGTAACATTTTTCTGTTTAGTAGGCCAGTACCTGGTTAACGAATGCAAGAAGTTATCCACCCAGTCAGTTTGCTAACTGATCAAGAAAACTCTTCCATACATTGCTGAATACAAAAAGTGAGAGTGAAGGGGATGGTGGTGAGGTGTCATCTCTCATTTTAAAATCCTTGCAATTTTTACAGAAATCAATTCAGGTTTGGTTGACTGAAAAATATCCCCCAAGGAGGTGGGACTTAAGCTGGAAACTGAAGAGGACTGTGGACTCAATTAGCTGTAGGAAGTATGAGAGTGCGTTCTTCCCTCTACACTTGCAAATGTGAACAGGGTGGAATGGAATTGGAACAGGGTTCAGGTAGGGAGGAAAAGGATGGAAAATAGAGAAAAAAAGTATAATTTTGGTGAAGAGACTGGGAATAGGAAGCAGAAGGTGGGCTATGAGCCAGGAATAAAAAAAAAAAAGATAAAAATTTAAAAAGAAAATTCAAGGTCAACCCATGAAGATCCTTGAGTGAGCCTGGATGTTATTCTGAAGGTAATGAACATTCCTGGAAAATTCAGGGAGGAGTGTTTCAGGAAAACTCCGCTGGGTTCTTGCTTTCTGCATTCTGTACTCCTCCTGGAATTCGTGTTCAAACAACTGCAAACCTGCCCATAGCCAGGTGAATTCAAAACCCTGGAGACAAATTATTAGAGGGGCTTGGGTTGGCAGTTGTGTACCAAGAGGGCACAGCAAGTCTGGGGTTCTTCAACACTTCCTCAAAGGAGTGAAAGATCAGCTCTAACTCTTAGAAAAATAGCAGTACCATGACTTAGAAGTAATAATTTGCATGTGAATACACTCTATTTGTGTTTTTATGCAATGCTTATGTGTTTGTGTGTGTTAAATATGTTAGATTCAAAGATTAAGCCCTAGAAAAACCAGGAAACACAGAAGTAAGAGTAGTAGTTCTGTAGTTCAGAAGTAAGAGTAGTCTGGTCTATAGGAACGCAAAAACGTATCTGATGTCTTCTACAGACTGAAGTTCCAAGCCACTAGGTATATCCACTTCATACAGCCTTCTCTTTGGCCACTTCTCAGAAATGTCGGTGAGAAACAACCAACATGAAAATGTTCCACCACAGTAATACTCTAGATATTTGAAAAGACAATGGATGAGAATGCAAATGATGCATACACAATAACAATATTAAAAGTAAACAATACTACAGGTGGTGATAAGTGCTATTAAAATATAAAACAGTTCAAGAGGAAGAGAAATGAATGGATGTTGGGCTTTTCAAAGAGGGTGGGTTTGTAAATGCCAGGATATCCACCTTCCTTTAGGGATTATTCACCGGTCTCATCATCTTCTCGAGGTATTTAAATAACAGGATCCACTTTAATAAAAAATGTCAAACTCCTCACGCCTTCACTAGCAGTCAGAAAAGCACGCCTATGGTCTGTACCACACAATTTAGCCGCGAACGACACCTGTCTTGCTTTTTTCTATTGTGTTAGGCGTCAGCCTCTTGTGCTCAGAATAGATCTTAAGCTCCTTGAAGGCAAGAAGGAACCCGGCCCCAGACTGCGCCCGGCACGCAGAATGCTCGTAGGAAGCACAGGCTGATTTATGGAAAATACAGCAAGGGTCTTCAATTTCGAGCTACAGCTCCGCCTTGGAGATGCTTTCCGCAGCCCGCGCGGCCGCCCACGGGGGGCACTGTCTCGCTCCCCTCGCCCCCGAGCCGCTGTCCCTCGGTGCTGTTCCCCGCTGCGGCCGGGAGGAGGCGCCACGGACTCGGGCTAAGCCTCGTCCCCCTTCCGTCCTCCTTCCTACCCCACTTCCCCAGCACATGACGTGGGAAGCTGCCTCCGCCAGAGTCTTAGCCAGAGGAGTGAGGGGGTGCAGGGGCTTGGGGGTGGGGTGGGGAGGGGGGTGTGGAGAAAGAGGACACGCGTGCTCACGCCCGCCCCTGGGAGCAGAAGCAGCATCTTCCCCAGCTTCGTGGGTTTCTCCTCCCACCGGAGCCAGGGTGTGAGAGGTAGGGGGCGGGGGTGTGCCTGTGTGTGTGCGGCACGTTTTTGAGTGTGAGACCCAAATCCAGACCAGGCAACCTTCGCTCCCCGCGCCTCCCCCCGTCCCCGGTGATTAATACCCATTTTTCTGACGCTCCCTCCTCCCCTCCTGCTCTGCCTCTCCGGCTGCCGCGCGGTTGACTTGCACAGCCTGCCCCCGCCCGCTTCCCTTCCCCCGGCTCCGCTCCTCACCAACTGGAATCTGGGCTCTTGCCTCTCCACCCCCCACCTCCTTTTGAGAAAGGAAGGTCCCCCCCACCCCCTTTCAAAAACCACTTCCTCCGGCTTCTTCACCTCTAGGAAATCTCGGGGCTTCGCTCTGTCGAGAGTGCTCATCAGGGTGAGCCTTGATCACCACCATCCAGAAGTGCTGGCGTCCGAATGCACATCCTTTTGCTTTGCAAAGAAGAGTCGTGAACTTCAAAACCCCCGAGACGGATCATTAATCCTGCTTTGCAGGAAAGGAAAACCCTCCATCCCCAGCCACCCGCCACCCCTCTCCGGAGACTGCAACCGCTGAGGCGCTCGGAACCGGTACGTCAAGATTCGCTTTGGAGTCTATCCTTTCAGTGTAGGGGGTTTGGGGGTGTCAGGCAGATAAAGGGTCGAAGCCGTGAAACCGTGAACCAACCTGGCAGGAAGCAAAGCTCTGAAATCCAGCAGAACCCTGCACTTGCGAATTTGGACGTGGCTTTTTTTTTTTTTTTTTTTTAGGTTTTTTGGTGTGTGTGTGGGGGAGGGGGTGCTGTGACTGGGTAGGGCTGTCTCTGGTCTTTCGGGGGGTTTCATCCCCTCACCCAGCAGAGAGGCAAGGCAGCGGCGCCCGGGCCGAACCCACGCGCGGAGCCCATCCGTCCAATCGACACGTTGCAGGTGAAGCCCCGTGCGCTGCACCCCAGCGCGGCGGCAGCGTGAGTGTGCGCGGGGGTGAGTGTGCGCAGGGGTGAGTGAGTGTGAGTGCGCGCGGGGCGCGTGCGCGTCGGGGGCGTGTGTGCGCGCGTGTCAGTGTGCCCCTTCCAAGAAATGCCCAGTGTGCACCCCGTGCACAATCAGAACCCATTCAGCACGAGCCCGGGGTGGGAGGCGGCGCTGCTGCTGGAGGCGATGGGGAGAGCGAGACAGACATGTCAGCAGCAATGCAGATGGGGCTGGGGGCCGCACTCGCTGGCGAGTTAAGTGGGGATTGTGTTTCTGCGTGTGTGCGAGTGTGTGCTGCTGTATGGTGCCGCTTCTCCCTCCCTTCCTCCTTCCTTCCCACTTCCCTCCTTCGCTCGCTCCCTCCCTCTCTCCTCTTCCATTCAGGTTGGCTTTCCCACCTCTCATCCGTGCCTGTCCCAGGAATGGTATAGCCAGACCTTTTCTGAATTATTTATAGACCGGTACCAGCTGTTTTCAATTCCTCTCGTGTGCACTCTGTGGGAAATGCGGGGTTTCCTCCCCCCTTTCCTTAAAACGAATTGATATCTTTTTCGGAATGCATTTTTCTCACCCTCCGGGGGACACGCAAATCAAGCCCTGACCGCCTGTTTTTCCCCCTTAGGAAGGGGACGCTTTGGGAATGACCATGCTCCACCGAGGGACGGAGCCGGCCCCCAGCTTCTCCACACAGAGCCTCCTCCACTAACGCTCCAAAAACCAAAAACCGTAATTGCCAGAAGAAGCGTTAAAAATCCATTCCAGCCACTAACCTCACATGCACACGGAATAATTACTCTGGATTCTGCATTGTGAGCTGCTCTTCATACCCTGAATTACCTTTGAATTAAATCTTTTTTTTTTTTTGAATTTACACCTCTTCAAGACACAAGATTAAAACAAAATTTACGCTAAATTGGATTTTAAATTATCTTCTGTTCATTTATCCTTCGTCTTTCTTATGTGGATATGCAAGCGAGAAGAAGGGACTGGACATTCCCAACATGCTCACTCCCTTAATCTGTCCGTCTAGAGGTTTGGCTTCTACAAACCAAGGTAGGGCAAATTCTATTTTATTTTTTCCTCACCTGGGGTAGGGATTCCTCCTTTTATCTATCTTTTCGGGTCCCTCAAGTGGATCTTTTTGGAAGAAAAGGTCACAAGATATTAAAATAATGCTGTTTTGGGGGGAAAGGCTTATTACAAAGAAGGAGATTTCCCATGATTTTTTCTTTTTATTCTCTCATCAAACAGGTTTTGGGTTTTTGGGGGGCAGTGGGGGTGGGTGTATGTAGGCACAAAAGATGTTGGATGGCATCAGGGGGATATATATATATATATAGACACAGCTAGCCAGGAGACCTGTGTGATTTTCGAGTTAAATAGCATTTTATTCACCCAGACCTAAACCTGCGATTTTTATGAGAATCTAGAAATCTTTTTTTTTTTTTCAGGCGACTTTCTCCCCTTGTCACCTTCATGCCTTTCTCCCTGTCTCCTGTCTTTACCTTCCTAGGCATCCTTTCTATGCCCTTTAAAACAGATAAAAATAATGATTGAGATTACTGTGATTGCTGCCCTGAAATCCACTTGCTGTCTAAAGGGTTGACACCTGGCCCAGAGATCCTGTGGGAGGCCTATTGCAGAGGGGCAGGTCTAGGTGGGGATCGGGCTGGTGTAGGAACACCTGGAATTGCAGGATGCTGCAGGTTAAGAGGACTTAAACCTTAAGCTCGGAAAGGAGGAATTCTGTCAATATTCTGCTTTTAATTTGTATTTTTTCCTGTGCTATTATTTTTGAGCTGTAAATTTCTCCTTCTGTCTACACATCTATTTATACCCACACATCCTCCAAGCAAACTGTTACTTCCACACTCTTGCAAAATGGCTATCTTGCAGAGTTCTAAAATGCTGTGCATGTGGAAGGGGTGCAGAATTCGACACGTGAGTCTTTGTGTTAAACAAAGAGATTTGCTGTTTGCATGTGTTAGTCTTGTACTCTCAATAATGGAATTAATACTTTAATATTTTTCCTTTCATCAATTTTTACAATATATGAAATGTGATTAGGCAGTATTTTAATGTACTTGGGAAGAGAAATAGGAGAAATGGAAAAGACTAATGACTCTTCAGCTAGTCCCTCATGCAATCCAAGACAACTCTTGAGGAAATCAGATCATTCATGGGTCGGAGGGCCACGATGGTGAGTGGGCTGCTCATTTTCTTGCTCCACTGACCATACTTCCCTGAACTCTGAAGGCGTCTAAATGCAGGGATCAGATTGGGATAAAGATCTCCAAAACTATGTAGCAGAATCAGTAGCATCATTATTCTACCTAAAAGTGTTACCACCCTGCAACACACACACAATTTTTCCTGGCATTTTAAAACAATTCTTTGATAATCCAAAATACCAAAGGGATGTGGGGAAGAGGTGGAAGATCTTTGTCGCTCAGCGTGACAGCAGTTGATAGTTCTTCATTGTCCAGAAAGAACAGATGTAATCCAAATTCACTAACCCGCTTCCCCAGGTTTCATGCTTTTGAGCTTTTATTGCTGAAATGCTACTCTTCATGTTGTAATCAGAGTGAGAGGGTAGGATCCCACGAACCATGTTCTCACCATGTCTACAAATAGCTGAGGTTATCTGGTGTGCGCTCACCTTAGAGACACCTGAGCTCATTCCCATCTGCTTCCACTCCAAGTAGGAGGAGGAACTCTTAATTTGACTTCAAAATAGAAAAGAGGTATGGGTGAGAAAGGCCGCTCCATGTGCAATGCTTTCGTACATGCGGATGGACAAGGAGAGGAGGGCATTGATGAGTCACAGGGCCCCTTTGGCATCCCCAGTGCCACAACACCAGGGCTCTACACCCAGCAGGTCCTTTGGCATGTTTGTTGGTGACGGGGTTGATAAAGGGGGTTGTTGGACAGGATCTCAGCTACTTCATTTATCTTGAATGTCCAAGGATGAAGACAGGTTCCAGGCTCTCATTAGTTGTCTCTAAGACTAGGTGAGGTTGAAAGAGGAGAGTGTTAAGGAAGAGAGGGAAAAGTGGGTGGGAAAGCTCTAAAGGGAAAGGAGAGGTAATTCACCTGGAAAGGGCTTGTTAGGATTCTAGGCGGAATCACCACAGGTGGTCTGTGCCTTTTCACCATCCAGAGCCATTTTGGAGACCCTGATAAGGAAGCAGGTGTTCCCCATCCTCTCAGGCAGTATCTGTGAGGCTGTGACTCAGTGGTGTTCTGAGCCATCTCAGGGCCATTGTTCTCGTCCCCCTTTTCCCCCCTCACTGTACAGAGCTGACTGGGTTCTGTTTTGTCTTTTCTCCTTTAGCCACCTGCCTTACAATGTGAGTGACATGGGAAAGAAAGGTGGCTACTGGTGGGAGGAAGAGCAATTTTAATTTCAGTTGAGAAGCCTCCATGATGTGCAATTAAGAAAAATAATAATAATGGGAAATGAAGACTTCCTAGGAACGCACAGTTAAGGATGTTAGGTGGGTGATTTCAAGAAAAGCAAAACAACATGGTTATCTTCTGTGTCTGTGTTTCAGGTGTGGCAGAGCATGGCGGATCTGTGAACACAGTGATATGGCAGTTTAGAGTTAGGTGTTTCATGAGGAGAGGAGCAGGGTGTGCCACTGGATTGTCTGATTTTTCCTCTCCCATGGGTTCCATCCCTAGGAAGCCTCTCTGTCTGAAGATCCTTGTTTTGCTAACGTACATATGCAATTTTTGCCAGGGATGGATGCAGGCAGAGAGAATAAGAAGGTAAAATGACAGGAAAGGAGGGGAAAGAGAAAAAAATCCTCTCTTCAGTACTTTGCACACCAAGTGCTTTTCTTTAAGGCTGATTGAGAAGAGCGACTTCCTCTGGAGAAGGGAGGAAGAGCAGGAGCCTGATTTGTGTTCTTGGTTTAGCTCCAGAAAGATAGCTTTGGAATCTTGATCATCTTCCTTGACCTTCATGTAGACGCACCCAGCCTTGTGTGGGGAGAGGCAGGGGTCACCTGGGAGGTGGACACATGGACTGAAATTGGCTAGTGGAACGAGTGGTGTTTGACTGGGAGAAACAGCAGTGAGCTGATCCAGCCCTTGGCCACAATATTAACTTGTAAAACATTCTTCCAGTTCCTCCATGAAAACAATAAACCCAGGGGGCAGGATTGTTTTTTCTATATTCTTGTTTAAGAATCTGAAAATGAACGTGACATATCTACTACTACTAACAGGTTAAACAAAAAAATTTGTTAATATTTATGGTCTATAAAAGGAGATAGGTGAAAGGACAAATTGTATGGGAGGAAATTGTAGCCCCAGATCAGTGTCTAGAAGCCAGGGAATAGAAAAAAGCCAGGGTTGAACTCACCATTCTAAAGGTGGGAAGACAGTTGTTCCAAAGGATAGCCTTGTGTCTTTAATAATGAAGATTGGGGCTGACAAAACCACTTATCTTGTATACATTGTTGGAATCAAAAGTGGATGAGCTGGAAAAATTAAGCTGCTTCTTTTCCTCAGTGCCATTCTATCCCATCCTTAGGAATTCTAGAAATTTCTTTCAGTAAACTACATTTTCAGTTGCTGCTCGGGTGCATATGACTGGATACCAGCATTGTCTCTCACTTTAAATAAATATAGATCAAAAGAGTTACTGGTCTAATGAATTGTTCACATTTATTAAAGTGCATCTCCTCTTTGCAACCACAAGAAGTCGTCTCTGGGGAGAGTAGATTAGTGGTTGAATTGATGTTATCTTCCAGAAGGAGGCCAAAGCTAGAACAGAATGTAGTCAGGATGAAAGAGCAGGCGTAGCTCAGAGGAGGTGGGTTTCTGAGGTTCACCTGCAGCTGTTAATGGTGCCTGTGGCTATTACACAGAATCCACTGTGCCATGAACTTTTGGGGGTATTGTGAACCCATCGAGATGTGTTTATGAACCTTTGGTTGTTTTCTTGATGTTCTCCAACTACCTTGTTTTTGGTCTTTTCACTTCCTAGCTCTTTCAGCAGAGGTTGGCAGAGAAGGGACCTCGTGCACTTTTATGTTGTCCTGTGGGTGACTCTCTTCATGGCTGCCGCAGGCTGTGGGATTGCTTTCCCTTCTGGTCTTCACCAGCATGTGCTCATACTTCTTAGTTTATCCTGATTTTGTTTATATGTTTTTTCCCTAAGAAGTTTGTGAGCTCCTCAAGGGCAGAGTGGTGTTTTATTCATCTTAGAATCATTTGTGCTTAGTATAGTGACTAGCACACAATAGATCATCAGAAAATGTTAAATAAATGAATGGAGAAAGTAAATGAGATATTAATTAGTCGAGGATGTTATCTGTGGTTCGTTGAGTTTAGGAAGGGTTAAAGTTACGCTGTTAGATGAGATCAAGAATATCAGACCTATGTGACACTTTAGAAAGCATCTACTCTAAACTTCTCATTTAATACAGAAACTGAGATTCAGAGACATTAAGTGGTTTTCCTAAGGTTGTATAACTTCTTAGTGCTAGTGCTTTGTACTCCATGCACTAGCATTTCTTAAGGGTGAAATGCAGAGGTTGTCTGTGGATTTTAAATGTCTACATCAGTGCTTCTCTAACTTTATCATATATTGAAATCATCTTGAGATTTTGTGAAAAGGCATATTCTAATTCAGTAAACCTGGGCTGGGCCTCCACATTTTGCATTTCTAACAAGCTATCGGTTGACGCCAGAGTTGCTGGACATTGCATCACAGGTTGACACCATCCCTGCATTTAATTATAGACCATGGTTAGTGGTCTCGGCACTAGAATATTGGCAGTTCTGCTCGTATTCTGCTTTTGGGATTCCAGCTCTTCTGCTTTGTTTTCTTAAAAAAATCAGAAAGAAACCTGTATGCTTCAGTTCACCCATCTCCGCTCTTTTTTCACCTGTGCTCATCTTTTGCCTGTTCTCTTTTCATTCTCTGCTCTCTTATTCTTGTCCTTCTCATAACTGATTCTTCTCTTATTTTTCTTTTTATTTCCTCCTGCTTTTTAGTTTCTCTCTTTATTAATGTCTCTTCATCTCTTTTACACTATTCTCTTCTTTTAACTTCATTTATTTTCATGTCTTTTGCTTTGCTCAATTATTCAACAACATTTGTTAAGAACCAGTGTTTGTCAAACATTGTGCTATGAAAAAAATTAGCTGTCTGTACCTTCTAGTAGCCCAGGATCTAGCATTGTGGACATGTATAAAGAGATAATCGTATATTTATTTAGGTAAGATCTGTAATGGAGAGAAGCCTGGCAGAGTGAGGGGGACTTCATGGTTCACATTTAAATTATGTCTTGAAGAAAAAAGTAAGAGATTTGTAGGAGACAGAAAGACAGGTGATTTTATGAGGACAGAGAGCATATGAAGAGGAAAGTTGGTGTAGAAAGGCAAGCCTCCCATTCTTCCTTGCATCCCTTAACTCAAGAAAAAGAACAACACAGGAGTGTGCTGCTTCTTTGATTAGGAATTTCAGATTGCAAATGAGAAGGTTCGAGAATAAAGCCAAGGTCTTCTTAAAAGAAGGAAGAGGCCCTAATTTCTGCTTTAGTGATTCTATAGTTAGTGAAATCCTAGCCTTGTTTATTAGGCTTGCCTCTAGAATGAGCAAATGATACAGTTTTCATCTTAGACCACTGGATTGCAGCTAACTCTGTTGATGGCCATTACAAAGAAAGGGACAGCTGTTAGTTGGTTTGTGTCCAAAGAGAAACCTGGATCCTAGCCCAGGCCAAGCTATTCAGAATAAAGGACCAGCCTAGCCCATGTGTTTCTGGAGTAGGGAGGTAAAAAGTTGCCATGCCCTTCAGACACCAGCTGCTTTCTGTAATGGCAGAAGGGAGTGATGAATGAAAAGGGATCCCATTATTCCTAGAGGAGTCACAAAATGCTTTTTGGTAGTCTATTTAGAGTGGCTTGAAATTTTAGAGATTTTTACTCTTGGAGGTGTCCAGGTATGCAGATGTTGGGGATATGCCTTCAGTCACCTCTTGCCTAAACTATAGCATTGATGCCTAAGGGAAGATGGGCTTGAAATGGATGATTCCCTAAATTTGTTTTGTATCTTTTTCTGCTTCTTATCCTTTTACCCTTTATCTACACTTTCACTATTCTTTGTATGTTGTAGTTTGTATTTGTTTCATTAGCAGAAGAATCCTAAGCTCAGCCTGATGACTATTTAAAGATCCATTACATACAAAGAGAGTGTCCTGGATCTGAAGATAGGTGGGTGAGTAAATGCCCGCCATTGACTGACGTAAGACCCAGGCATTCCAAGGGGACTTGAGAGGCAGAGCATGGGAAGCACAGCGGTAAGGCTGAGCCCTGGGTCCCTGAGAAGGTGGTGGAGGGGAAGCAGGGCCAGCCCTCTGGGAATGGCAGATCTGGAAGGGGAGAGAAGCTATAGACTTTGGCCCTCCTTGGAGCACAGCTTGATGGGGAGCAGAAAGTCTGTAGCAGAGGAGCTTCCTAGATTAAGACAATTAAGGTTTCAATGAATTAACCCTCTGAACTGCTCACTCAACTCACCAACGGCAAACTGCCGTCGACACGCTATCTCTGTGTCTTTCCTCACTGCCTCACTCAGACTGAAAATGTCTTTCTTTAGAAGGAAATGCCAAGCCTAAAGTTCCCATTAATCTTTATATAGACCCACTCAGGACTTCAACCAGATATAATTTCTTAGGAAATCAGATCTTGTTTCTTTTTTAAGAGGGGAGACTACAAAACATTGGCTGAATAAAAGCACTACATGGTTACGGGAAGGGAGAAGAGAGTCTCAGAAGAAGCCTGAAACTCAGGTGAGGATGCTCATTCTTTCTCCCGTAGCTAACTGTACTCTGTGAAAATGGCCAGATGTTCTTAAGCAATCCTCCACCTTCTAGGGGCCATAGTCTGGTCATGCAGATGCCATAGCAGTTTGTACTTTTGGATTTGAGATTAGTGTATTGGATATGTTATCCACACACCCCATGCACCTGTACATACTAGACTTGTGTAGATGGATATGTTTGTACAGTGACTTATCTACCAAATATGATAGCCCTCAAAATCTTAAATGCATTAAATGTATGCAGCTTAAGTACAATAATGCATGTGGTCTGTGTGTGTGGCACAGGATAATAGAACAATAATGCTGATAGGCACCTTGGAGGTTATCTGTCCTCCTCGACAACCACCATTTTAAAACTGTGAAAATAGTCCTAAGGTTGGCCACGTGGCCTAAAGCCACATAATATGGTCAGCCACATCCACTGAGCCTCACTTCAGTGCTTTCCTCTCCCCTGCCCTGCCCCCCACCAAGCCCCCATGGAATGGCCCTAAATCAGCCCATGATGTGCACTTGCTCATCCACATATCACCAGAGTCTCAAGTTCTCTCTTGATGTGTAATGGGTCTTTAAAAACATTAAGTTTTTCCAGGCTGTCCAGTTGCTACATGATAATAAAAGAGGTGGCGGTCAAAAGCTTTTATTTAATTCTGCTTGTACTGCTTTATTTTGTGACCATGTACAAACTGTTGACTCTGGACCTCAATTTTCTAATTTCTGTAACAATGACAGTAGTCTGAAGCAGTGATTTTGAACTCCGCTTCAATAACAGAATCATTCACACAGCTTAAACAAAAACAAATACAAAAAAACTAAACAAGAATAACAACAACAAAAAAAACCTAATGATGCCCATGCTCAGACCCTACCCCAAAGAGTTAAACTGAAATCTCTCAGGGAGGGATCCAGCAATGGTCATTTAAGAAACTTCCCCAAAGGATTCTAATGCGCAACTGTATTTGAGAATGACTGGGGAAGATGATTGACAAGGCACCTGTTAGCTCTAATCATGATATTATACTAGCATTTTAACATGAAGGTAAGACCTTGTCACTGTTAAACTGTTCTGTGATTAGTAGACGGTCCCTGGGCCCGAAGTTGAAAAATAAAAAAAGCTGTTGGGATATGAGGGTACAGATTGCACACAAGGGGTGGAACTGGGGGTTGAATTAAGGGAAGCTTTCTCACCGCTGACACGGGCCTGAAAGTTAGGAAACTCATGGGGAATGCTTTCCTGACACCCTTAAAACAGGTGTGGCTGCAAAATAGGGCGAGTGGTTCTTGGTTTTGCAAACATCCTCTGTTCCACTTAGTCTTTATTGAGGGTGCCCCATTTCTTGTTTCGGAGAGAAAACCTCATTTTGTTCCTTTGTAACACTGTAAATGTAGGAAAACTATTAATAAATGGGGCTGGCTAAGCAGACCCTGATTGACTGGTGAGGGGTGTGAATGGTGCAATTATCTGAGTGCTAGTTGGAATTCACTAGCCCCATTGCCCTCCCTCTCAGTGCCTGAAGTGGAATATTAAAGGCACGCAGAGGAGGAAGAGGGTAGGAGGCATCAAGATGTCATTCTTCTCTGACTGTAACTTTAATCACTGATTATTAGGCTGGCTGGGTTAATAGTTTTCTCACATCCTTCCTTTTTGGCTTCCCCCCTTCCCTGTTTTAAAATAAATGTAAACCTAAATGGGCAGAAGCAAGAAAAGAACCCAGATTTATGAATCGTGTCTTTAAAAAGACAAATTATAAAAGAGTAAAAACATTACTTCTGTTTTAGACAGCTGCCAATAGCCACTGGAGATAAAAGAGAAAGGGTAAGTGTGTGGTTTGGACTCTCAGTGGTGTTTGGTGGGCTGTGTGGTGGTGTGAGACACTAAGTATTTAGGCGAAAACTAAGAAGCATACTGCTTGATCTGAATCTTTAAATATCTACTGGCTGGCCCTACATAGGAAAAACGTTGAAATCATGGAGCTACTGCAGCCTTTACCGTGGAATTTGCTACCATGCAGATCAGTTTCACCTGTGAGCTCTGTGGAGCCACTATTGCTATCTTCGTGGTTTGTGGTTCTTCCTCTTATCACCTTGTTAGAGGCTCCAGAATTATTTCTGAGCTTGAGGGGAAATGGAGAATATTTCTGTTTATCTTTGATTTTGTTTACATCTGTATCCTGATTTTTCCTTCCGCTCACATAGAAAGAAGGACTGCAGAAGAAATTCTACCCTGGCCAAATGTAGGTGCTCAGATTTAAAAGATCTTTCCTGAGCAGGAGAATGCTCCTCTTTGGATTTTTGAAGAAAGAAAGACTAGATGTGTATGTAGTGCATGTGTGTATGTGTGTTTAGAGCCTGCATGTAGAAGAGAAATCACTTTTGTTTAAAAGTGATCAAATTTGTTAGTGATCAAATTTGATTAATTTTTTATTTTCTCATGAGGACAAGATTTATGTCCTTGTCATTTGACGTCCTCAGTGCTTAGCAGAGTGCTCTCTGCACATGGTCAGTGCTCAGAAAATGCTGGTTGTTGGTAAAGATGATGATGGAAATGAATGTACATTGAAGATAAAGTTGATATGTTTATACCTTTTATGTTTCCATTTCCTTTCCGTCCAAGCACCTCTTAATGCTTTGGGTGAGATTTACTAGAGTTGAACAGATGAAAGTATCTTTAGTACCAGCTTTAGGCTGATGAAGTGAAAATACACTCATTCTTTAGTGCCTCACTTCTTTGAGCTTCCTTTCACATTGTGTTCCATATGGACATTTCTTCAAAAAGCTCTCTCTCATCACTAATTATGCTGTTGCCCTTCCTTTCAAATTCCATGTAAATGCTGTTCATTCCTCAAGGTTCGTCTCAAAGGCAGTCTCCACCATGAAGTCTTGCTTGATCTCCCTGACAGAAGTGAACTCTCCCAAGCCATTTGTTCACAAACTCCTTTTCTCTCTGTTTGTAGCACTCATCTTATGCTGGCTTTGGGGACAGATCTCTAGTTTACCTAGGCAGTCTTATCTAGTATCCTTCAGTCACCTTCAGTGTGCTGGACTTTCTGGAATAAATGGGATCATGGTTACCTTCTCAACCTCTCCTTTTTATTATGTACCTATTTACAAAGTTGCTTTGATTTCAACATGAAATTCAAGTTTGACACTGAAGCTCATAAATGATCTTCCAGTAATCATTGTAGGCAATCTAGTTTATTGATAAGTCTGCATCTATGTAACTGAGATAGAAATTAGGAAAAGGAGTGAGAAGGTCCTGGAATTATGTAATTAGAATTTATATATCACTTAAAGATAAGAGGCGGAGTAAAAATGCTAAGAATTACTGCTGTCAGTCTAAATGTAAGAGTTATCTATAAGAAATTGCCTTGCTTTTGCTTGAGACAAATTTCTGTTGAAAATTATATTCTAGATTATGCCCATTGTATTCTAGATTATGTTAATGTACATTATCTCATTTAATCCTCAACACAAGGCTGATATGATTATTTCTGTTTCTCAGATAAACTGAGTGAGGATTAGGGAGCTGAACGTTACACAGCTATAAGGAGCAAGCCAGGATTCCAATTTCCATCTTCTGATTCTAACCTCTGACTCTTTAAATTATATAGAGTTGCCTCCATATTAAAAAAAAGATAAAGGTTTCTGTTGCATGTAGTGGAACTCATAAACAGCATGTACTTTGAAACTTCAGTGAAAGTGATTTTCTTCTAGATCCCTTCTCTTGGGGCTTTGCTGTTGGTAAAAGGCAAAGCTGTTTTAAACTAGAAAAATGGATCCCTACAAAATAGCTGATTTCTGGACCTTAATTTAATTTAGTGAGGATGAAGGGTGAGAAACTCATGGTACTGACCGTCAGCATCTTGTTCGCTTCATATATGGCTAAGACCTGGGCATCATCTTCTTAGCCTACTCCTACAATTCTGTCAGTATATTTCACCTCTGAAATTGAAGACTCTAGTTTCTCTAAGAGGGAAGGAACTATTCACTTCTCAATGATCATATAAGCTTGGACATTTTGAAGATTCTCCATTTCTTGTATCTATTTTTATCTCAAACCCATTTGCAAGCTACTCCTTTGAACAGAGACTAATGGTTAAGTGCAAGAGAATGGCAGTCATAAGTACTGCTTTGTGCTTGGATTTTACTATTAACAGGGGTCATCATTATTGTTAAAGAGAAAATTCCAAAAAGGATGTGAGTGAGCTAGTTTTGTTTCAAATATCTATATCAACTCTTAACTCAGAGGGCAGTTTTATAGAAAATAAATGTAAAATACAAAGGTCAAATTCCCCATTTTTTTTTTTCTGTTATGAAAGAGGATATCTATTGGTGCCACATGGAATTCTGGTGTCTTAGCTTTACCACGTGCATATTTTAAAAAGGCTCTTCAGTAATTTGAAGCAAGGTGGAATTGAGAGAGGAAACCTTGCTGAACTCACTTCCTCATCTGTAAAATGAGGTCTTTAGGGGACCGTTATCCTAAAACTTCATTTTGCGGATTGAATAAGGAAATGTAAAAAATCTCCTCAATCATAAGTGTAATATACACATGTGCAATATGAAATAATAATTAATAACTGCATCCTGCTCCAAGTAGCCAGTTTTCAATGTATTATTTGACCTTAAATTCAATACATCCACTCTCAGTGGACAAGAAAATGGAAAATATTTAATGGGCAAGACATGCCGTGAGTGATGAGGCACGCAGCATTCTGCATGCAGAGTGGCACCTAGGCATTGTGACCTGCGGTTTTTAATCTTTGGTCTATGTCTCCTTCCCAGGTTCTCTTTCACAGTATTTTATTGGAAGACTAGATAAATACTTGTCAGAAAGGAGAGCAAAACTAATCTTTCTAGCTTTATGTGTGAAACTATTTTTTCCAGGCTTATCTTTTATCTTTACATCATCCAAGAAGCAAAAAGATGGAGATGGTGACACAGGAACACAGGGATACTGTGAAAGGCCGATTTACACTCCAGGCCTTCGCTCATGCCTCCTGCGCTGACTGCAGTGCCCTCCCCACCTCCCCTCATGCCTGCAAGTTTCAGCTCAGGAATCCTCAGCTCCAGGTGGTCCTGTCCCCACAGGCTGGAATCACTGCCCTCTTCCTGCTCCCATAGTCCACCCTGGGATGTGAAAGGACTGCTGTCATGTCTCTATCCAGCCCACTCTCAATGTGAATTTCTCAAGGGCAGAAACAGCATCCACCCTCTTGTCCCGGTGTGTGCCTACAGAATGCTGGCGCATTGTACACGTTTAATAGATGGCTGCTACTTTGTTGTGTGCACTACAGGGTCTGTGTTTAGTGATTTACATGAATTGACTAATTTGACCCTTTCAAACACCCATAGTGATATGTAAATTTATCTGCATTTCACAGATGAGGATACCAAGACATGAAGATGTTAAAAGCTTGCTTTGCTTAAATGGCATGACTAGGATTTGAACCGGGCATTTTGGCTCAAGCTCACACTCTTAAACTCTTTGCTTTACTGCTTTGTAGTACATGTTAATGGTTGACTTGATGCTCAGAGACTTACAGGAAACATACTGTGTGTCTGGTCCTATGTAATAAAGAGATTGGAGAAAGAGAAGAGGGTGCACAGCAGAATTTGAAAGGTATGGACTTGGACTTCTGTGAATGATTTGTGGATCTCTTTCTTCAGATGTGCTCATTAGCTATAGGACACAGCCAGGACAATCTTCCAGAAATGCATAGGAATGTAATTAATGTAATTGTTGTTGAGTTATGCAGAGGGTGAAATGGGTTGGATTTTCAGCACTGTAATTCTCAGCTCCTTGCTGTCATCTTTGGGTTTCTTACATTTTTCCCGGCTCCTGTATTCACCACCTTTCTTTCTGCAGTGTAACATAGTGGTAGGGGCAGAAAACAGTGATTTTCTCCTGAGCAAGAACTCAGGACTCAGAGTGTCAGGGTTTATGTTCTCACCCTTGTCATGTATTGGGCAAATGTCTTTATTTCTCTGTGCTATCAGATTCCTTATCCATTAAATGGAGTATTAATAATTCTGGATTTTTAGAGTTGTTTTAAGAATCAGGTGAGTTATTTCACTTTGAACAATATTTGTCACAGAGTAGGCATTGCATAAATATTAATTACTATGACTTGCCCTGTTCCCAACCCACTAGCTATTCAATCAGAGACAGTTTGGGTGTTGCATTGTGATCCTTAATTGTCCCATGCAGATGGCCAGCAGTCATTTCTGAATTAGAAGCTTTCAGATCAAGACTGGTTTCTTTGACTATCTCATCAAATTATACCTATCAAGAAAAGACAATCTGACCATGAGGTGCCATGTTTCTAGAATATTTAGAGAACGTGAATTTTTAGTACAAAAATGCAGAAGATACCAATGGAAACCAGTTAATTGAGGATTTAAAGGTTTAAGTGAGCCTAGGACAAAGTCACCATGAACTGATCACACATGAAAAACTGTAAGGAAAACTAAAACAAGCTAAAATTTGAGAAAGAAAAGGAAGGTTTTCAATGAAGGAAGGCAATAGAGGTGAAGACAAATCTAATTGGACGTAATAACAATAATCACTTACATTTCTAAAGCTTGATAATGTGTCAGTGGTTTTCTCATATATGCTGTCTTCCTCATACGTTATTCTGTCATCTTAAGAACCCACCAGGAGGAATTCTGGGCATGAACTATTATCCCTGTTTTAAAGGTGAGGAAATTGAGGTACAAAGTACTTCAGTGATATCAAGTGTTCTAATGATTGCCCAAAATTATGCAGCAAGAGGAAGAAAAAGCTAGAATTCAAGCCCAGCTTTTCTGAATCTCATGTACGGGGCTTTTTCTCCTCTGCATGTGCCTTGGGACAGTTTAGGACAGCAGCTTGTTCTCCTAGATGAGAAAGTCTGGAGGAAGCAGGCTCGGACAAACAAATGGCTTATTCTAAAAAGAAAGCCACTTCAGCGGGCAGATAGGCATCCTCAGAAATGGTAAAAGTTGTGAAATATGAGAAGGAAGATTGACATGCAAAAGATTTAAGAGTTTAGGAACAAGGGAATTATTTATCATTTTAACTCTCCACTTTCCAAAATTTCCACAATAAAGCATATTGTTTTTATATTTAGAAAAGATGATTAGGAAATAAAAAATGAAAAACTTTAGTTTTATGAGGAATTAAAGGGAAAGCAGTAAAAGCCATCTTCATAAGAACGAGAAGTGTATCTTTAATTTCTTAGAAATATAATTGGGAACTGGTTACTAACATGCAACCACACACGTGTGTGTGTGTGTGTGTGTGTTGTATAATCTGGATTCTAGCATGAGTTAGGGAACATGAGGCCAATATAAAATTGGAGAGGATTTTAAAACATTAATTAAGGAGAATATGAAAAATAACCTCAGGTCTTCATGACAGATTGTAAAATGTCTTTAACAAAGAAATGGCCACTGCAGGGCCAGAGGCTGCCATTTGGGAAAGTCACCGAGCACTGGAAAGATCTCTGTGAGCCAGCATATAACCTTCTTTGAAAAAAGAGATGATGGCTAGAAATTACAAACTCATAAGCACAAATATTAGGTTGCAAAAATATCAAACCTGTCAGTTACCTTAAAGAGACCAGGGCTAGGCACCCTCAAAATGACTTTCTAGATAACAAATCCAATTAGATCTGGGGATCTGTGAGAATTTCAGGCTTGGGAAGCTGCAGGAAACTGATATATGTAATTAAGGAAAAGTAAGACAAATTTTAGATCTGGCTTACCCTGAGATTCTACTTTCTAAACAGGGAAAATGGGGTGGGTTAAATAGATGGTGCTCAAAATGGAGTGACGGCAGTGGCTGCCAGCTAGGGCAATGCCGTAGATGCTACGCGGTTCTCACCTGGGGGAGCTTGGACCCAACCTATATTAACTTTCTGAACAAAGGTGGAGACAGTTAAATACTGTGCCTGCTTCTCAGGTCTGAACAAAGAAGGCTGAGCTCCTGCTGAGGAATGGGGTGTTTTGCGAGTCAGCTTTGCAGCGCTGGTGACACAAACAGCCTGGCTTGCAGCCTGTGAAGTCCATACTGCTCTCCTTGACCCCCAAACCCGCTTCATCTTTGCTGCCTTCCCACTTCTACCCTGACCTTTAATCTACACATTTAGGCAGCAATTCCTAAAATGAATGTTCTGGATCCTCTTCCCTGAAAAATCTATTTTTGTGCCAATGCCTCAGATTCCACACAAAGTATTATTAGGGGACTTAGGATCCCTGAAGCCCATCTATGAATGGCAGGTTAAGAGCACTTGCTCTGGACCATGTGCACACCCTGCAAATATTCTTCTAGTTACTTGTATCCAGAAGGCAAAGACTTTGGAGAATAGCTTTTCCAATCAGCTGCATAGATTCATTTATAGGATGTTTATGAAGGTTTGTGGCCAAGGGCAGGACCTCTTTGCTGAGGAATCGAATTTAATGCCTATCCTCCAAGACCTGACATAAACCAGGAGCTGAGATTTGGGCAAAAATGTCTAGAGAAGAAGGCAGAATTGATGGTGTCTTTAAGGTGGTAGGAATCAAATAATGTAGGAGCTCAGACGTGGGTGAGCCAATATGACCACCCAGGGATAGGGGAGGCAAGTACTTTGGAAGGAATGAATGTGATTCAGATATACTGGAATAAAGGAATACTAGCTTTCTTTATTTTCTCTACTATGTTAGCCATCTCCCAGTCCACCCTAAAGGACTCTGACTCTTGACTAAGGCCCTGAGAACAAATTCTAGCCACAGCCAGAGATTAAGTCTCCATTGGGACCCCAGGATGAAGATTTCTTAAAATTTCTCATAAGGTTCTCCTCCCCTCTCAGGAATGTTGATATTCAGTGGATTCTCTATTCACTCTTCCCACTGTGAGAGATTTGTCTCTCTTTTCTCCTGGGTGCCAAGCAGTGCCTCATGAGGACAGCTCAGTCCTGGTACCCTCAGGATCCTGGGCTGGTACTGCTGTGGCTTTTACACCAAGGCAAGCCTAGATCTTGAATAGTCAATGTCCAGAAGTAAAGATGGGAGTCCCAATACCACTCTTCAGAGAGGCAGCCCATGGGAGTCAAGAGCTGGGTCTTTGATGTCAGGGGGACTTGTGTTCAGAATCCTGGAACTGCCACCAAGTGACCTTGGGTAAGGCATTTCAACTTTTGACTGCCAGCTTTCCCTCTTCGGTAAAATTCAGGTTATGTGAAGGTTACATGAGGTGAAGTATGTAAAGCGCCTGGAACTGAGCTCCCTGCCTCTCTTGTCCATATCCTGTGAGTAACGCTGCTGATTTCTCAGTAGGGTAGGAAAAAGCAAAAGGGATGGTCCTTGCTGGCTTTCTCTATCTTCTTTTCTTTTTCTTACATAAGTACCTATATCGGCCTGTGCCTCAATGATCCTCCACTCCGGCTGTCATGCCGAGGAGAATTGCAGAAGTTGGCTCTGTTTATTTCTGCTGATGAGGGAGATGGAGTAAAGCGTATGAAACCCAGTGCCTAGGACGGCCTCAGGAAATTGGGAGTGTTACAGAATAAGCCCAGAAATGAGGTGTGCCCAAGGGGGTGATCCAGAGAAACCTGTGGGCTGGGAGCTTTGGGTTATTAGAGAAAATGTCAGGAGCAAGGAAAGGGAAATTTTAAAAAAGAAAGGCTGACACTGATAAAAAGAGGAAAGTGCCATATCCAGGACCTGAACTTCCATCAGCTTCTCTGGTTTTTCTCCACCTTGTGTGTTAAGGAGGAAAAAACTAGGGAGGGAGAGAAAAAAGGAAGAGGAAGGATGAGAAAAAAAGGGTAGGAGGAAGAGGTGGTGGATGAGTGGGCTGAAAGGAGATCTGCCTTCTCTGATAGCAAGGGGGAGACGGTGCAGACAGAGGGTCTGTCTAACTGCATTCCCCAGGGAGGGACAGTGCCCATCGCCCTTCTTCTTCCCTCACCTTGTGGAGGCGGCAACAGTTTTGGCACTCTATTGGGGGAGAGTCAGAAAGCGACAGCTGCTCTGCCCCCCTGGGAAGTTCTGTCTGAACTCCAGGGAGTTTTTGTGACCTCTTCATGGAGGTCAGCCAGCCCACCTGCCTGCCAGCCTCCAAGGCTTGCTTGGGTGTTACAGCCACTATGATAATCCAGTCCTCTGCCGGGCAGATATTTGCTTGGAGTACATCTCTTTGTCTCACTCCTGCCTGTAAATGGTGGCAAACAGACATTTTGGGAAGGAATTAAGCACTATGAGTTCACAGAATGTCAGGCATTCAAGTGGCAAATATAAATCAATTTTGAATTGTTCCTGGTTTTAGGTCATTTGTACTATGGTGCCTACTTGTAGCATAGGCAATTTGGGGTTAATTTTATACAAAACGAATGCAGTTTGCTAAAATCTGAATTGAGTAACTGCAGGCTGGTGGAAATATTGGTCTTTGTGAAGCCCTTCTGTTTCCATGGGAGAAGGGATGGTCTCTATTTAAGGCATTGGGTCTTGATCTCCCTTTGGAATCGGAATCAGGAGTGGACAGGGGGTAGGTGTGGAGACAAGAAGAGCCTGAGCCTGCCTCTACTCCCGCCTGGTTCCTCCTTGCAGTTGGGTTCAAGCCCAGATGCAGCTGGAGGAAGAAGCTGCTGCCAAGCAAAGCCGTGCTCCCTGCTGCTCACCGTGTGCAAGAGCCAGCTCCGTGCACGTGTGTGTGTGTGTCTGTGTGTGTGTGTGTGAGAGAGAGAGAGAGAGAGAGAGACAGAGAGAGAGAGAGACAGAGAGACAGAGAATCTGAGAATGTGAATGAAAAACCATTTCTTCACAGGTATAAGAACTTTAGGGTATTTTATCAGGGCATCGATTCTGATTTCTGTCTTAGGGACCAGCATATTTGAAATACTGCCCAAGTGGTTCTAATGTATAGCCAAGTTTGAGATTTGCTCTTCCAGACCCTCCCACCACCTCCCTCACACCCACTTCTTTGTCTCATGTGTGCCTGAGCCATGCTGCCTGCAACCTCCCCTCTAAGGGAGGAAGACAGCCTCTGACTTTTTGGAACTCCCAGCCATTCTTGTCTGCCATTCCGGTGGACCTACGTTTCTAGAAGATGTGGTGGGTTGATTAAATAAATGCCCTTAACTCTCTAATTTTATGCACACAGCTCCTCATGCTGTGGAAATAACTGCTCTTAGATTTTTCATTGTAAGTGGATTGCCCGGATTGCCCAGATTGCCCAGAGGGAAAGAACTTTGTCTAATTTTAATAAAACAAGTATTTGTTTAGTTATTCAGTTAAAATGGTCAACATTTTCATACTTTATGTTCTCCGATATATTTCAAAATATTTACTAAATTAACTTTTTCAGTATGTAAGATTCATGAATTCTTGCACATTTCCATTGCATATCAACCACTTACCGGCAAAACTGCGCCCTCCAATTCTTCCACATTGGATCTTTGTCCAGGTGTCCAGCAGCGTTTCTTCCCTATGGTGTCTCTCTCACCTCCTCTCACAAGAGCTGGATCCTCCCTCCTCGTGACTTCAGGCTTCGCCTCCTCCACTTCACTTACATCACTGACCTTAGCTCTCAGTGTGGAAGTCTCTAATGCTTCCTTCTCCTGGGCTTAGAATTCCTTGTTGCTTCCTTCCCTTCTCTTCCCTGCCTCTGTTTCCTCAAGCTGGAATTCAACTTCTCCAATACAGACCCACCCACTTGCAGGCACATCTGCTTTTAGTGTTTTATCATTCACACTACTAAGGGCTGATAAAAAAAAGTCCTCAGAATTCTTTCTTCCAGAGCAATGATGACAAGACCAGCCTTTGCTCACAGGCACCTACCCCGCTCTTGAAACTGGCTTTCTGAGCACTCTCACCTCCTTAGTCCTGGCCTCAGTTGATGGTGTCATCACACTTCGCTGAGAAATCATCACTCTTGATGTAAATGTCCATAATTATTCTCTTTCCAGTATAAACACTCATGTCTATCTTTTGTTTGCTGGACATTTCAGAGGGGACGTTGTTTTGTCCTTTACAGCTACAACTGCCTTTGTTCTGACCTGATATGTCTCTTCATTATGGACTTTGATGTCATACAATGCTTTCTGTCTTTCCTGACGTCAGGAAGTTCTGTCTTCTCTGTTCTTCACTGCTGCTTTCAGTGTGGTCACCCTAAAACCTTTATTGATCTGAAACAAAATTCATTGTCTTCCCCCAGCCCCTCTCTCCGGGCTCCCTGTTTCTTAGGTAGTATGAGCCTTTCTTTCAGTGCTTTGGCCTGATGCTTTGGGGTCTCCTGCAAGCCCCCAGCACCCTCTCCCCAGCCCCTGGTGGATGCTATGGAATCTGTCTTCAAAGTGCTTTTGCATATGAATCCTCTTTCCACAGAAAGCCAGTAGAGCCTTTTGGTTAAAAAACAAACAAACAAACAAAAAAAAACAAAAAAACATGGGCCTTGGAGCCAAACTGCATGAAGCTGACACTTTTTAGTGGTAGAAACTTTGAAAAATTATATCACTTCTGAGTCTCAGTTTCCTTATTTAGGAATAATGGAGAATAATAGTAATACAGTGCTTTAAAATACTGTTTTGAGAATTAAATACATTAATACCTATAAAGGACTTAGAACAGTGCCTGGTATATTATGAATGCCTAACAAATATTCATATTACCTCTAACACATGGCTCTCTACTGGGGGCTGTTTTTCCTCTCAAAGGACATTTGGGAATGTCTGGAGACAGTTTTCATTTGTTATGACTGGGGAGCAGGGGTAGAGGCCAAGGATGCTGCCCGACATTTTAGGATGCACGGGACCCCTGCAAAGGAAGAATGAGGCATTGCAAAACGTCAGCAGTGCTAAGGCTGAAAAGCTCTGCCCCACTTACACCACCATTTTCTCAAGGCTCAATCAAGTGCCCATTCTATTTTTTCCCAGTCCTCCACTCCTTTGATGGCTCATTTTCTCACATGGTTTCAGTTACAGACTGGTTTCGATCATTCTGCAATCTACAGTTCCAGCATCCTGAATAATAATATCTCCAGTGGTTGAAAGAAACATCTCTCCTGGCACCTTCTCCCAATATTGCAATATTGGAAAATGTCGAAGACCAAAATAAGAAAGAAACCCAGTGTTCCTCTCCCTTCTCCCTTCTTTCAGTGGGTATCTCTTCCCCAACATTTCTATGGTTGCCAGTGGCACACTGTCCTGCACCAGTTTGCACTGGCCCCCTCTCCAAAAGCCCCCACTTCCAGTCCACGCCAATGTTGGCCAGTTCTCCCTCCGCGTGGTTTCCTCGGATCCTCACTTTCCATTTCCATGGCTACTGCTTAGTGCAGGACTCTAGCTGGCATCCCCCGCCTGGACCTCACCCCCTCTCCTCCACCCTCTACACAGCTGCTGGAATTGTCTTCATTAAACACTGTTTTCCTCTACTCACGAATCCACGGTGGCTCTCCATTACTGCTTATTAGCAAAACGAAATTCCCCAGGAAGCCCTCTGCGGCCTGACCCCTTCACCCTGCAGCCTCCACCCCAGCGCCTGCCTGCCTTTGTGTTGCTCCCACCCTGTGCGTTCACCTATCTGAACTCCTCCCTGTCTGCCTCTACACCTTAGAGTGCTATAATTGCCCTTCCTGGAAAGCTTCCTTCTCTCCTTTTACCAAAACGTGTCTGTCACCTCTTTTAAAATCTGGCTGAATTTTGAACTCCCCTAAGAAACTTTTGTGAATAACTCTCCAGATTCTCCATGTCCTATTACTCCATCTCTCACTTTGATCACAAATATTTATTAGACTTGGCCTACATTAATTTATACTGGCTGATTTGTATGAAGAATCCCTTAGTATTTTTAGAGAACATCCAAATGTGTATGTTTCTTTCTCCCTCCCTCTTTTTTTTTTTTTTTTTAAAGATAATTCCCATGGTCTAAATAAAGTACTCTGGATAGAGCAGGACTTCAATAAATGACATCTCTGTAACGTCTTTTTTCCCCTTCTCAAAGCCAAGAAGGGACTTCAAGGGCGTATTTTATGGGTGACTTTAACCTTCTTGTCTTTTTGTGATTGTGTCGGTAGTGGGTAGGAGGAAGAGGATGAGGAATGGGAGAAGGAGAAACAGGAGGAGGAGAACATGGAGGAGGAAGAGTGGAAGGAGGCAGAGGAGTCAAATCTGGGCTTGCCAAACACAGGCAACAAAATGACTCTGCCAGAGATTGCCCGCAGGAGGGATGTGGTAGGAGAAAAATGCACCAGTGCCATGGCCTGGGCATCTGCTAATGAGAACTTCCCCAGGGATAAAGGAGAGAGAAACATACTGTGTACTGACCTATGGGAGTAACATCCAGCTTTTGTTTAGCATTTGGCATTAAGCAGGACACTTTTAAGTATTTGGTGAATGAGATAGATGATGCTGTTCCATTACACAGCTGAGGAAGTGAAGGCCAGGACCGCTCATGTGACTTGCCCCCGGGCCTCAGGACTGTGCTGGGGTTTGGACTCAGCTCTTGTGAATTCCAGGGTCCCATGCTCCCCATGGAACCCTGTTGCCCCATCTTACTCTGTAAGGCAAGGCTTTAGGGATCACCTGTCCACTTCAGTGCCCTTATTTTTACAGATTGTGTAGCCATTATTAGTCCATTATTAGTAAAACTGGCCTAGAATTAATCCTAATTAGTGCTCTTTTCACTTTATCACAAGCACTACGTTTTATTCCTAATCCAAGGTGCAAATAGACATTGAGACCAGCGCTGTGCAATAAAATGTTCTGTTGTGATGGAAATGTTCTCTAACTTTGCTCTCCCATGTGATAGCCACTGGCCACCTGTGATTAGAGAGACTGGAGGATTTAAATTAATTTAAGTGCCAATTGTCACGTGCTGCCAGTAGTTTCCTTCTTGGACACTGCAGCTCCAGATTCGTTATGTTCTTATATTTGTCAGAGTCAGTAATTTGCCTCATCTGGGTTTTCACATCTCCCTTCCCTTTTCACCCTCTGGGAGGTTGCAGTACACCACGAAGCTTCAGAATGTGGGAGCTCACCCAAGACGGGCCTCCGCAGAGCCTGCGTCGTCATCAAGGGAGGCAAGAGAGATGAGAGAGCCGACTGCTGTGCTGGGGAGTCGGCACTGGGTGGGAGGCATTCGTGGAGGAGAAACCGCCAGCTCCAGGGTGGGTCTCTTCCCTCCTCGCAGCCTCATAGGAGCTCAGCACTCATTCCTGTGGGGTTCTCGCCTCTTCCCACAGGAGACAGGCCATGGGAGGAAGCCGACTGCTTCTCAGAGGTTGGTGTGGAGGGGGCTCTGATGTATTTCAGCATTAGCCTTCTCCTATAGCCCAGTGGAAGGTGATCAATGAGATGAAGATGAATTCATTGAGTTCATCGGGTGCTCCTGTATTTAATTTCCACTGAGAGATACCTCAGTAGTGCTTTATGGTTGAAGCCTCTCTTTGCAGTCCTCTCTCTCTCTGTTTCGTGCTTGTGTGTGTCTGCGTCTGTGTACCCATACACATATATATGGTATGCACACCAAATGCCCTAAGTATCTTTCTTCCCATATTCTGCATTACGTCAAAAATACTGGTTACTATATTTACTGAGGCTGACCTCCCAGGAGAGGCTCCCAAAGGCAGACTTGTTGCAGCCGAGCTGAGTCCAGTGGAAGCATAAGAAAATGACAGATCCCCAAGAGAATAGCTAATGGAAGCAATAGGTTGATGGTATGGCACGGGGTGGCCTGACCCTGTCTTTGCTGGTTTCTTTCTCTTTTCTTGTTCACTATTCTGCTCCACTTGAGTTTTAATCTGATTCATTTTTTATGCCTATAAGAAAATAACCTGAACTCTCTTTAACCTGTTGGACATAAGGCATTGGAATTCTCACCCTAGATAAATTGAGTCTGTTTATACACGGAGATTAAGGGTAGAGGAAGAAAAAGAACTTCCCTTAGAAATTCAGAATCTTTAATTAAAGACTAGAGGGAGGATCTGAACTCTGATTCTCTGAGTCTAGAGAAATTGTGGAAGAAGTTGACCTTGGAGTTAACTATTTAAGGAACATAGATGCTATTCATCCACGTAAAAATGTTCCCTTGTGCGCTTTATTGCTGTGTGTATTTATAGGGAAATGGAAGTTTGGTTCTGTGGCTCATGGGCTTACTGGTGAGTCCCCAGAAGACCCTCCAGGTGTCCTCGTGATGATGCAGCTTATTGCTGGGCAGACAGATGTGAGCCCACACAGGGCACCCAGAGTCCATACGGAACGAACAGTTGGAGGAAGTGACTTGGAGGAAAAGGCGCTTGTTTTCACATAGCGGCTTTTAGAACAGAATGAGGGTAGGAGCATTCAGGACAGCTGTGACAGAGAGAAAGAGATATTGCCCTGATAAGAGATTTTTGCAAAATTTTCTCTGAGGAATATAGATTTTAAGAACATAACTCAAATTGCCACAAGTTGTCATTTAAATCAGAGATCTAATCACATCTGCCTCCTCGGAAGCCTTTAAAGGCTCATTACTGCGTGCAGAATGAAGTCCTTGTTTTCCTCCGCAGCGTGTCATGCCTGGGCGTCCGTGGTTCGTCTCTCACAGCCTTTGTCGCCTCCTGCCCACTGCATTGCTTCCTCCTCTTTCTGCTCCAGCTCATTCGTGCACTTAGTGCATGCCCTTGACATACTTCCTTGGCTTTGCTCAGGCCGTTCCTGCCTTCGGTCAGACACATCCCCTGCTTCATCTCATCACTGTCAAAATTCTGCAAGTAAGTTCTTCAAGGTTTCACTGCAACCTCACCTCCTCTAAGAAGCCTTCCCATATCCTTCAAAAAGGGGATGCATTTTTCTCTCCTGCATTATCGTGTTATTTTGTTTTTTGAGACAGAGTCTCACCCTGTCACCCAGGCTGGAGTGCAGTGGTGTGATCTCGGCTCACTGCAACCTTCGCCTCCTGGGTTCAAGCGATTCTCCTGCCTCAGCCTCCTGAGTAGCTGGGATTACAGGCACATACCACCGCACTTGGCTAACTTTTGCATTTTTAGTAGAGACAGGGTTTTACCATGTTGGTCAGGTTGGTCTCAAACTCCTGACCTTGTGATCTGCCTGCTTTGGCCTTCCAAAGTGCTGGAGATTACAGGTGTGAGACCCCACGCCTGGCCTTCTCTTGCATTCTTATGTATCACTCTGTATTCTCAATGGCCCTTGTCACCCTCGTCTTATTTGCAAATTATTAATATACGTGTCTGGCTCCACCATGCTGCTGAGGTCCCCCAGAGATCCAGGCTACATCTTCTTGATCTGCACACTGCATGGACTCTAGAAAAGTGCATTGTGTACAGCAGGCACATTAAATGGGATGGTTCTGTTTCTTAACCGAAACCACTGGCTGCTTGCCTTTATCTCTTCATTTGCCTTTTATACTTGTTTTGTAGTTTCAAAGTATCGTATGCCGTGTACAGGCCCAAAGGTGGAATTGAGTTAAGTGAAGAAGCTGGCTCCAGTGTACATGATGAATTCTGCTCATTTCATCTCAAAATTATTTGGACGCATAACTAATTTTAGCTGAATAGAATAAGGACGTTTTGCTTCAGTTAGAACGGGTTCAGCTGTTTCTTGCTCCTTGAAATCATCGAAGTAAAGTTTTGAATTGGAATGCCTCACAGGTTCTATTCTGTTCAGATAGAGCCGCCCTAATGGTTTAGGCAAGATTCTACGTCTGCTATAGATGTGTGGTGAGTCTTCTGTCCTTTCTGTTCACCTTTCAGCATCTTTGACATTACTTTGATGCTTTGGTTTTGAATTCGCGTTTTCCCAACTTGTGTTTCTGAATAATGCTTATGGTGTTTCTGAATAGTACTTAGGTTTATTTACAGGTCAGATTCTGCTACAAGAAATCGTGTGAAAATCTCTCTGCTGGCAAAGAATGCTAAGTCTAAATAAATATGTAACCCATTTGTCTCAAATAATATCCAGTCAAATAGAATATTTGGCCTTAAAATATATGGTCACATTTGTTTGTAGTTTATTATAATATTTTATTTACTTCAAATATCTTAAATGATGTTTTGTTAAATCCATGATCAGTTCTGTCAACTCTTCTTCTCCTAGAATAGAAAGAGACAAGGTATGGGTATATTGGGTGAAGGCTCATTTATAGACCTAAAAAAGGGCACCCACGTGACTTTGTCTCTCTATCAGCTCTATAATGAAAGCATTTCTCTCAAGTGGAAGCTATTCCCTGTGATGGTGTAATTGGAGGGCTCAGTTGCACAATTTTTCTTCCCTTTTGTGATAAATTATACTCCTTTTTTATGTCATAAGATGTTTTTTGTCCCCTCAAAGAAGAGAAATGGAGTCTCACTCTGTCACCCAGGCTGGAGCGCAGTGGCACGATCTCGGCCCACTGCAACCTCCGCCTCCAAGATTCAAGTGATTCTCCTGCTTCAGTCTCCAGAGTAGCTGGGATTACAGGTGCGGACCACCATACCAGGCTAATTTTTTATATTTTTGGTAGCGATGGGGTTTCACCATGTTGGCCAGGCTGGTCTTGAACTCCTGACCTCAAGTAATCCACTCGCCTCAGCCTCCCAAAGTGCCAGGATTACAGGGGTAAGCCACTGTGCCTGGCCAGTTGTTCTTTTTTTCATACAAATGTCACCCAGTGGTTCCCCTGAACTTGGATGGGACTCAGTCTGCAGATGGCCAGATGTACTTGTGTCTGATGACCAGTGCTGTCTTGCTTTTATCTAGAGCTGAGGAGGCAGAAGTGCTCTGAGCTCTCGCACTAACCCGATGTGCTGGCCTCATCCTTCCCATCTCAACCTCAGGTAAAACATCAGAGGCCAATCATTGCCGTGGAGATGGCTCTAGTATCTCTAACCTGGCCAGCACCCTTTGTTGAATCATGTAGCAAATTACATTTGTTTGTTCTTGCTGAGATATTTTTTAGTGCTGAAATAAGGCGTTCAGAATCAATGGCATTGTGGGTTAGGCCGAGACCAAGTGGGAAGATTATATCTGAAAGATAGAATCACAGAATGTTAGCACCAAAGAGGACAACTCATTGTGTGGCTGAGGACACTAGGGCCCATGGGCTAAGCAAATACCAAAGTACATAGCTACGCCTGGTCCAGGGCCAGAACTCAGGCAGCCTGACTCCCATCCCAAGGCTTTTGAAACTATGTCAGTGGTCTACATGCTTTTCAAATCCCACCTTTTGATGAGTAAAACATTTGGGAGTATTTATCCCTAGTCTGTGTATATTATTATACAGTCAAGAAAATAGCCCATACTAGGTAGTTCAAAAGAGAGAATTTAATGCTGGAAATCAGGGACAAAGGGATAGGAAGAGCTGAAAGCTAAACGGGGTATGGCCAACCCCCTATGTAACCCCAGATCAGCAAAGCAGGAAGCCAGTGCGAACCTTTGGGTCACAGGGAACAAGGTAGAAGCTGTCCACTGGGAATGGAGCAAGTGGTGGCTACCTGGCAGAGAATGTAAGTCAGGGAGGAGATGCAGCTCCTGGAAGATGCTGATCAAAGCAGAGAGAGAGGGGGAGATATATTCTAGCTTCTCCTCTCTCCAGCAGCCCCACAATCTCTTGGCAGTATCTCCATTGGTGAAACCTAGCCAGAATCTATTTGGCAGGGGCGACTGGGAAATGTGGTCTGCAAGGCTTTTGCTCTCTGAAATACGGAGCAGTAAAGAGAAGGGATGGGGGGGCAGATCTCAAAGCAAATAGGCAAACTGGGGTGTTTATTTTCCGAAGGTGACTACAACAGTCTCTCCCATCCCACATTCTCTTCTGTAATGTGACCTGGTCATCACTGTGCATCAGGGTGTGGAGAGTCTAGTGCCCTTCCCTTGTATCTGGGCAGCTTCATAATTGTGTTGACCAATTGATTATGAAGAGCATGGCTCTAGGTGACTTCTGAGGCCAGGTCAGAAAAGGCCATGCAGCCTCTACCTGGTTTCCTCAGTTCGTTTGTCCTTTGGACATCCCAGCTACCTTGCTGTGAGAAGCCACACAGACAGGTCATGTATACGTGCTCTGGTCAGTGGTCCTGCTGAGCCCACGTGTCAACCGTGTAAGTTGAGAAGTTTCAGATGATTCTAGTATGCATCATCCCTGGAGTCACTTCCCAGATACTTGGGGTCTTCTCAACTGAGGCGCCAAAAGTCATGGAAATGAATCAAACAATCCCAGCTGTGCCCTATCCAAATTCCTAACCCTCAGAATTTGTGAGCATAATAAACTGGTTGTAATTTTATGCCATCAAGTTTTGGGGTGGTTTGTTATGCAGCCCTACAGAACTGGAATGCCAATGACCAGCGTGTTTATTTAGTACATAATTATATGTGTATACTGTCTAATATGTTTGGTTCATTATAAAACACACACACACACACAAAACAAATTAAAAATGGGTGAGATAAAAATAAATGTAAATAGAAGTTCTAATATTTTCTTCCCATACCCAGCTCCTGGGGGATTGGAGACCACATGCCATTATATACCTTAAATACATAGCCAGAAGAAGATAGACTTTGATATTCAGGATCTTTTAAATAGTTTTCAACAATCTATGAAAAAGAAAGATGGGGTACAGTGATAGGGTAAGGACAGATGGGGAAGTTCTCAGGGGAGAAATACGGGACAGAGAGAGGCAATAAACATGGGAGAAGGAGGGGTTCCATGGGATGGAGCACAGGACTCCTAAACAGGGTGGAGAATTTCCTGAAGCAGGGTTAGGCTTTTGGAGTATTTTAGTTTCATTTCTGTGATGCCATTCAGGAGGACCATCACTAACTATATCTGAATTTGTGGATTCCTGTGGACACTGTATCAAGGTGAGGGGTTAGGATGAGTTACACTTTCATTAACACAACGGGAACTGCTATTGAGAGCTGATTCTAGAATCAAGTGCTTCAGAGATCTGCATATTTTTAGAAAGAGAATTCGGTTGAGTCTTTTTTCTAATAGCTCTCACTTCCTTTATGGAAGCTCTAACGTATTCCGTGTGGGCACCTGACATACACATATAGACACATCCTTAAGGTCCTTGTATACATTTTTATCTTTATATCATCATATACATGTAGGCTTCTTTCTTCACACTTCCAACCAAGAAAAATACCCAACAAAAATCTTTAGTGATTCTCTTTCTTGTGCTTATGTATAAGACCTGTACAGATAAATGTAGCTAATCTATTGCAAGCAATTAATAAGGATAGCTTTCTTCTCCCGCTTCTCTTTCCTGACTTATTCCCAATAAAGTCTATTTATTACCTTCTTCCTGTGAATTCCCTTACAGAAGCCACACAGGGTAGCCAGCTCTATAGTATGGTGGCTATTTGCTATTAGGGCTGTGGTTTCACAGATAAATTAGATCCTGTCTCCACTCTTGAGAAGCTCACAGTCTAGAGAGAGAGATGGACAGATAAATTGATAATCATATTTTGTGTGATAAGTGCTGTGATGGAGGCAGATACAGTGTGTGTGGGAGCATGTGATGTGGATGCTTAGTGTCCATGAAGTCTTCCTAGAGTTTTGACAAATGGGTGCAATTACAGAGCTCTACCAACCATGAACTGCATGTGCTTGGCTTTTGGATGCAGTAAGCTTTCTACAAACAGACTGGATTATTTGACTTGAATATCCTGTTAACAAGACAAGCTAATTTGCCCAAGGGGACTTCTTCACCCTTACATTTGGGCTCAATGGTTTTTACATTGGATCTTCTTATTCAGGCTATAGGGGTCCCATACTTCCCTGGAATGAATGCTTTCTAGCTTGTCTACCAGGCAGAGACTGTTTGGGGATCGCTCTGGTTTTTTCAGTGTTTCTAGTTCATTTCTGGCCTCAGTCTGCATACAGGAGGTTCCCTGTACTACATCTAGTGTTGTCAGATTTAGTGAATTAGAACACTCAGTTAAATTTGAATTTTAAAGAAATAATAAATTTTTCATAGAAGTATGTTTCAAATATTGTCATATTTGCATGCTTACACTAAAAGTATTTGATATTTATCATTGAGGTTCAAATTCAGCTGGGTGTCCTGTAATCTATCTGGCAGGCCATATCACTGCTCTCTCCTGGCCTTGCTCTTCTTGGAATGTTCACAGGGGAGTGGGAGGTGTATAAAATTTTTATCTATAGAAGCACCACTTCTGGATTGGAGATTTTGTCCTTCATTTTTCTCTTCCCTGGTCAAACTTAGCTTTTTTCTATGTTGTAGGTGGCTAGGCCTGTCATTCCGTGTTGAGTTTATTTCTGATGGGCATTCTGGCGGTATTAAAATTCTGGCCCTTGGATGAACTGCTTTACCAAAGTGATATTGTACCTAAAACTTATTTTTCTTCATAAGCTTGAAGTGGAAACTCTTTTTTAAGGAATTGTGCCCAAAGCATGAGTCAGAGGCTTGAGTGTAGACTCAGGGAGCAAAGGGCATTTACTGTCCTGCAGGGATCTGAGGCATCTCAGGACTCCTTTTGTTTATTTCTTCATTGTTCACTGTGATTTGGTAAATGAGATCCCTAGGCCAGTAATTTTTAGATAGGCAACAAGTCAAATATAAGAAACAAGAATAGCAAGAATTTATTGAGCATGTCCTAGCAAGCTAAATGCTTTTCCATGTATGTTCTCATTTAATCCTCATAATAGTTTAATGAGGTAAGTGCTGTTACCATCCTTATTTTCCAAATAGGACTAAGCTTAAAGAGATGAAATAACTCGCCTTAGGTTGTATGGCCCATAAATAACCACGCTGGGATTTGAAAGCAGATAAATCTAACTGTAGAGCTCCCACTTACAACCCCAATGCTACAGTCCATGGGACTGGGCCTGGGCTGGGGTCTCTGTAAACACTCTTGGGTTGATTCATATACTCTGTTTAAATGATTTCTAACAAGGAGGGTACTTTTAAACCTCTTTTGTAACTTCTAGTGTGTGATGACCCATTTTGACTGGCTATTCTTCCATAGATTAATACAATGTTTTTCCTCTGCATATAAAACCATTCCTTAGCCTCAGTAGAAATAGCAAATTGATCAATATCTTCCCTTTAAAGTGGTAACTTTTATTTTTTCTCTGGTTGGCTCTTAATTTTTCTTCTTAGGTTCTGTAATCGACATCATGATCAAAGATAATTTAAGTGCCTATCTCTAATGTTTACCATGTTTTGTTACTCTTTTGAGTTTCCCCTTATTGAATGTAGTATATTTTGGAGAATCACAGGGCTTACATGCAGTAAGTTCATAATAAACATAAATTTGATTGGTTTGGTTCTTGCAGGCTTCTATACTGCAAACACAGCATAGCCTGGTACATATCTAAAAGTGGGTATTATTTTGCTGATTCCTTTTAAGCTATATCCATCTCTCTTTGTCTCATGGCCTATCACTATACACTATATTGAATGCAACTTCTTGGTATCATGGTTTTTGATCCTCCTCTGTAATACTAGAGCATGTATGTAAATCAAATGGTTTGTTAAACAATGCTTCGTCCGCTATACAACACCTGACACCTTCCTGTAGAGGCTAACGACAGTGTAGATGTTATTTTGATCATGAGGCCACAGAGCCCCTCACAGCTGAAGCACCCTATGTCAGTGGCTTTGAGCTGATTGCTGAATGCCACAGCAGCTTTCACACTCAAAGACTCCAGGAGGCCCTGTGGTCTCTCTGGTTGAGTGTTCAACTTAAGGGTCCTGGAAACTTATAGCAGCCCAGGAGAGAAGAGGCAGGAAAAGAGAAGGAAGTTTCTGCCATTGACCTCAGAGCATCTGGAGGAATGTGGGAGAGCCTAGGAGTTGGAAAGATTTGAAACTCTGTTCAGACTTCTCTGTAGCAACCAGAAACTTCTGAGATGTCTCTAATAACTCTTTTACCTAGCTGAGGTTTGCTTGCTGTCCAGGCTGAAATGCAAGCCGGCATCTCTCTTCTCCCCTCATTTCTCTTCAGGAACTCTGGGTTCTTTAGGCAGTGGATTCAGCCTTGATTTGTATCTCTGGGAACTCTTAGGGTTGAAGCAAGTATCCCTCCAAAGTCCAGCAACCACACAGATAATTCTGCTATCACCTGCTGCAGGGACTAAAGGCCTGCCCCTGCTGAAGACTTGAGATATAGGAAAAGTATTAGAACCTCTTGGAATACCCTATAGGATGTTTAGTCAAATCTTCCTTTCCCAAGAACTTAGTTCTTTCACAGAAATAGTGGTCTGGCAAGTTTGTGGTCCCTGAGTTTCCTGAGTGGCTGCCTGTCAGTTGAGGGACCAAAGTGCCAGTAGACTCTAAGTGGCCCATCTGTCCACAGAATTCCCGTTAGTCACCAGTTACTTTCCTTACATTCTGGATGTCTGTGTGAGCACCCCAACTTTTGAGTCTCTACTCAAAAGTAAATCAAGACACACCATCCTTGGCATGCTGATGGGATTAATGTAACCTACATTTAGGGGAATTTCAGAAATTTTGTAATTAGAGGTACAGTTGCTCCTTGCGGAATCCAGGTCTCTCCCCTTCAGAAATGTGGCTTTTGAATGAGTAGTCTTTGTTAAGTCACCAGTGTTGGCTCTGCCACCACCAACTGTGTTGAAATCTTTGGCATCAGAGCAGGACCGGATGACTCTGGCAAAAATGAATTTGAGAGGAGATATATATATATATATATATATATATATATAAAATCTAAGACCCAAATCTGTGAGACTGTGCTTTATCTCTAGCAAAGAAAAATAGGACTTCCTTGCTATTTACAGTGCTCTCTCAGCAAGGCACGCATCTCAGCATCTTTAGTCCCCCCAGAGGGCTAACAAAGGTTTGTTGTTCTTTCATCGCAGTCCATTTTTGAATTTAGCATTTAAACATATGGGGCAGGGTTGGATTGATCCTTATGAAAAGAAAGCATTTACCCGAAGGATCCCCCCTGGCAGAGACTTTCTTTAGGCTTTTTCTATGAGGCAATGTGGCTGTATTTGCCCCAGAACCTTCTTTCTTGTCTCTATTAGACAACAAGTTGACATTTTGTATCGTATTATGCAGTGCTACTTACTTTTATATATCATCTTATCCTTCCCCAGCAGCACTTTTTCTACAATTAACTGCAACATTGTTGGGTTTTGAGTGAGTAAATACCATACTTTCAGGGACTAGGTGGCAGTATGGCCACCTTTCCCATTTTTTCTTGTGGAGCGGTCCCGAGGAGAATGAAAGAACGATTTCAGTGTAAAAATGGGCTGCTTTCCTGGTGCTAGGACAGAACAGTGAACCCAGAGGGTGGTAGGTTAAAGCCGACAGCATGGTCTAACATTATGAAAGTGAGCTGGAGAAAACTCGGGCTTCATCCTCAGCTTTGCACTGTATGTCAGTGATGGTTGCCATGGTGATAGTTTTGGTGTTATCAGTGGAAGATTTGGGCTGCAGCTGGGAAATGAGCCACAGCCAAAGGTGGGGTCCTATCAGAAACAGCCACTTTTGATGCTAGGGTTTCAAGTCAAAAAGGGGAGGATAGAACAGATTATTGAAAATGTAAGAATATATTGGATAGAGACTGCCCATGGGGGATGTTGAAACATTCTGTTGCAGGATATAGATAGGATTGCTACTGGATATATGGGAAAACCATGTGTATAGGTCGTGATTGTCTTTTTTCTCCTCATGGGCCACATTTCTCCAGCGAGGTGAAGCATGATTATCTGATCTATGTTACAACTGCCCTGGCAAAGGCTGGTTCTTGGGTTTTGCTGCTTGCTGGTCCAAGCTGCTGACTCATCCCTATGGGAAGATAATGAGGAGAAGAAAGCAACATGCAGCCTACATTGCTATAATCCAAGGACAATTCACATGGCAAGCTTTCTCTTATCAGTGGTGATTAGACAGTGGGGATAGATATACATGCAACTTTATGGTTTATTAGCTACACCGACCAGACCACAGTCAGTGGGAAGACCAACAGGTCTACAGTGTTCCAGAAGTTCTGTAACACAGCAACAAACTGGAGAACAGATACCTTTGTAAGTACGCGAAGACTTCCAAAGCAGTATGAAGGCATGGATCATTTTAAGGGACTTAATGTCCAGATCGTGAGTTTCCTGGTACACTGTTTCCTAAAATCCATCTGCTAAAGAAAGTGTTACCTCCTCTTTCGTAGTTGGCCTTTTCTCTGCTTACCAAAGAAAATCACGCCTCTCCCTTACCCAAATTTTACTATATGAATCACTCAAAGGTGAAAACACTTCTTAGGGTCACATAAAGGGATAATTAGAAATATTTGTGTTAGGAGAAGCATCCTTTTATCAAGAACCATAAACTATCTCTGTCTCAGCTTATTAAGAGATATACTCCTAATAATACATTTTTATATATTTTAAACTGTGGTAAATAAACATATTATAAAATGTAATAAGATTTTACGATTTATGTTTAATACTTGTCTGTCAAAATTGATGTATTTATGTTATTTTCACCAACTGTTTACAAATAATACTTGTAATACTATCTCAATCCAGAAAACAACACTTAAACACCTGTGATTACAGGAAATACAAAATAATTATAAACTTTGACTTATATATATATTTTGGTTGCAAAGAAGTATAATAGTGATCAGCAAAATACTTTCAAACATCATGTATTTAATGTAAACTATATATTACATTGCAATAAAATTTTGTTGGGGAGATGAAAGAGAAATTCAGTGTAAGGGAAAAGAAAGGATGATATCAAATGTATAACTTAAAAAAGCAGTTAACCTTATATTTTAAAAATGGATGGTGGTAGATATATAGTCACTATGGTCTTTAAATTCATAGACTAATTTGAAAGAGTGGTGAAATAATTTTATTTTAAATGTTAGTAGGAATTATATAATTTGTAACCATTTAGATTTTGATGGAAAAAATTTAGGTATCAGCTTAAAACACAATTTTTTAAGAATCCTTTTAGTGGGTAACTGAGCAAACAAGTTTGAAGACATTGCTCCCTCCCTCTACACACATAGGATTTATGTATTTATACTGCAACACTGGACTTGCCTTGTTTCCTCTTTTGACCCATCAAAATTTTTACTCAGTATCTCGCCACCTCAATATTTTTACTCATTATCTCTCCATGGCGTGGTCTACATTATCTTCTGGAATTTCCCACAGAGCTGCTACTTCTGTTCCCAAATGAGGCTTGTTCTTCCATTTTCTTGCATTGTTATAATATGAGCAGTGGCTTGGCATCCTAGGCTGCCCTGTTTGGCATCTGTAGTCATTCCTTGGAATTAAATGTAGTAATAGACGGTTTACTTCCAAGTATGACTGCATCAGACGCTGTTGCCTCTGAAATCAATCAGGTGAAGAACCAGTTGTTTATGTTCCCATGTCTCATAGACTTCAGCTGGGGTTAGACTGACGTGCTTTAGCCACTGCCTTTGTACTGTTGCTTCTGAAGCCACGAGATCACCCCTCATGGACTCTTAGTACATCCCATCTCACTGTAGGATTGGCACACACAGGTAGGTACTGATGCTGCCCGTTGTGCTCTATGAAAAGGCTAGCTCTGGAGAGTAAACAGTGCAAGTGGTCTATAAAAAACCTACTGCCATTGTATTCACAGGAATGTATCACTGTTCTACCAGGTAAGACCAAGGATCTGGTATCAGTAGCTGTAGGTAGCTCCTAAAGAAGCTTTCTCCAGGATCACACAGGCAGAACCAGACTCAAGCAGTAACACCTCAAGCGATGTAACAGGATGTTACTCAAGCGATGTAACAGGAAGCTGGAGTGATACGGAAAACAAAGCCTTCAGAAGGAAGTGTAGGTTAGTTAAAATATTGTAACACCTCATAAAAATGCTTACCACCCTGCCACTTCTCACTCTCTCTAATGTCATAATAATGATACATTCAATGGATTAAGGATCTTGAACAAGAACAGTAGCAGGGGATTAGTTGCATTTTGCTTTGTGGGCTTGTAGGTTTGTTTTGTGTTTGTCTTTAGGCCTGCCACAATGTGTTTACACCCTGAACCTTTAGCCCCTATTTATGATGAGTGTAAACTTAGGAACTTGTACTGAACCACTCTATTCTTAAAAAGCACATATCCTAGAAAAGCAGTTTATTTTTCTAGCTATCGCCATCTGAGAAGTGATTTATGATAAACAACTCATGGTTTACGGGAATCATACAAATTAACTTAACCAACAGTCTGGAGCTTAAAAAAATTAAAGCTGTAAGCGTGTAAGAAAATAGATAACTGAATCAATGGCCCATAGCTCTCCCTCTCAGCTGGGAACTTACACATTTCTTCTGTATTCTAGATTACCTGTCATGGTCTGAGACATATAGTCAATTGATGAAAAATACTTGATTAATTAGGTGATGGCCTTTGTATTTCTATGTTAAAACTGTAAGAAATGTTTCTTTTTTGGACTCAAGTCAGTTATGGGTTCATGTGACTGTCTCTAACTAACTTCATGGCCTTGGGCAAGTCATTGCACTTTTCTGATGCTCACTTTAATTGTTTGTAAAATAAATACGAAGTCTACCATGCAGAGTTGGGAGGACTAGAGGAAGTGGATGCAGAATGCAAAGTAGAGGCTGAATAACTGGAGCTGTTGTTACCATTTTCCCAAAGGCGTCTTAGTGGGTTTCTCCCTATACACGGAGCTTTGCAAGAACCTGGCTACAGAGAAAGAGATGGACAGCAGGCCAGCCAGCTGGGAGAAGTGGCTCAAGTGGACGTGCACAGCTCTGCTTCTGTTGGGAAGCTATCTTGGGGCAGGGACGAGGATTCTATCTGTGGCAACACATAGGAGTCATTTGGTGATTTAGGTTGTGAAATGTGGGGTTGTATGACTGAGATAGTGGCTTTGAAATATTACCTCTCCTCAACAATATGTGGTTAAAGAAAGGTTTTAGGAAATCATGGAAGGCACTTACAGGAAGGAAACTGTAGTGGTTCAAAACAGGATGTTTCAGATTTGAAGAATGATATAAGACCTAGACAGAAATGGATGAAATTAGATAAATTGGGTAATGAATAGGCTCATTCATATAAATTTGAGATTGTCTTTTCTAGATTTGTTTTACAAATGAAAGTTAAAGTATACAAATCTGGATATATTGATAAAGGTGTTTATGCTTATTTATTTATCTATTCAGTAGATATTTATTGAGCATCTACTGTGTACCATAAACTGTTTTAGTACCAGGGATACAACAGTAAGCAGGTGAGGCCAGGTCCCTGCCCCTTGAAGCTTTCATTGTAATGGGAAAGACAATAAATAAAGAGAGGTGAATATGATCATAGGAGGGAGTGATGAGTACTCTAAATAAAATGGAATACAGGTGAGGGACTAGACAGTGATGGAAGTTTCTCTTTTAGGCAGAGTGGCCAGAAAAGGCCTTTTGGATAAGGTGACGTTGAGCAGAGGGGCATAAATGAAATGAGGAGGTGAGCATGTAGTTCTTTGGGATGAGAACATCTCAGGCTGAGGAAACAACAAACACAAAGACCTTGGAGTAGAAATGTACATGTTTGTTAAAGAAGAATCTAGGAGGCCATGCTTGAAGCATAGTGAATGGAGCAGAAGTGGGAGAGATGGGATCAAGGAGCTAGTCAAAGGCCAGTTCATATAGGGCTTTGAAGGCCACGGCAAAAGCTTGGATTTTATTCTAAATTCAATGGGGAGTCAGTGGAGAATCTTGAGTAGGAGTGTGACATCATCTGACTTCAGGATCCTTTAGGTAAACAAATTATTGTCCCGAAAAGGCCTTCTCATAAGCTATCAATTTACTTGTATAGCAAGACCGGTGGTTGATGCCATTTCAGATGTGAAGTTATGACTCAGACAGACTTGCATTTGAATCCTAACTCTATTTCTTAAGGTTTTGTAACTGGGCAAAATGCTTACATTTTGTACACTTCTCCTTTCTCATCCTTAAAATGGTGGAGTAATAAGAAGATCCACCTATGGGGCTATTTTGAGGATTAAGTGAAATTTTCCTGAAGTGCTGTTGCACAAGCAGGCACATCTACTGAGAAGTGCTTGGGGGGCACTCTTATCAGAGGGGAGCAGTGGCTGCTCTAGAGCTAGAAGTCAGGTCCCCTCATTTCCTGTGACATCCCTTGCTCCACCCCCATCCCACACCACCTGCCGCTAAAGAGATGCTTTTCCCCATGAACCGTGTTGGGAGGGCTTCTGAGGGACCAGAGGGGTCAGGGACATGATCAAAGTGCGAGCCAAGCAAGAGACTCCAACGGTGGCTTTCAGGATTTTCTGCAGTTTATCCTCACAGGGAGACATGATAATGAGACTGTGCTGTGTCTCCCCCATATAGTGTTGGGTACCCAGCAGGCTCTGGATAAATATTTGTTGAGGATGAGAATCCTTTTAAGTGATTATCGTCTCTACTGAAAGATACTGTATTCTAAATTCCTACTAATTTGAGTTCATTTAATTTATATATGTTTGTACTATGTGTGAATGAAGAGTTGGATATAAGTAACTGACTTGGGAACTTTATAGAAAATAGATGATTACCTAACTTGGGCCTATTAGGGCATTGTTAATTAATTTGCCTCATTTTATTTTACTTATTATTCATATGTATCTTCTGTTAAAATGTTATTTGTACAGGAACTAAAAGTCATAAAATAATTATTTCCAAATGACTTTTCATTAATTTTGAGAAGTCATTCTAGCCCTTAACATTCTGAATGAATTAGATTTAATTACATTATTCCATTGTACAAGTTAGATTTCCACATAGTCAGTGCCTGGGCCTGAGGCTGAAATAAAGACATAGTATGTAGTGGGATGAAGATTGAAGGAGGAATTTTTCTTAGACCAAGAATTGCCTAGCACAGTTCCAGGGCAATAAACAGCAAAAGGGGGTTCTTGCTTTTTAAAAAGTAGATCAACTCTGAAGTTCTGGGCTGCCCTCCCCACCCCTGTCCTATCAGCTATTCCAGAAAATGATGCTAGTTCCTTTCCCACAATCACTTATGACCTCCTGATGAAGTTTGTGATCTCAGAAGCCCTTGGTTCCAATAGAAAAGGTAACATGGTGGTGGTCACGAAGGGAGGTTTGCATGTGGTAGATGGTAAAAGCAGACCTTTTTTCAAAGGCTTGTAAAAGAGTGGATTAAAGATTGACTGCTATGAGGCACACAAACTTGAACAAGTTATGACTCACACATTTGTACCGACTTTGACCTTTTGCCCAGGAGAGGGCAGTAACATGCTAACATTTAAGCTTTTCCAGTTGTCCTTAGCAGACACTGCGCTGCAGGAGCCAGCATAGAATTAGTCACAGTTGGGCCTCATTTTCACTCTCACTTGATCAGTGTTCAATCTTATGTTATAGTTGTTTTCAACCTTCGGCTACCATGGTTTGCACACACGTAGCTCTAGAAGTGACACTTTTCATTTGTCCACAGGATGCTAGCAGACTGGAAATCTGCAGAGCTGCATGCCTCGGCCACCACTTCCCAGTGGGTCAAGTTTAAGGGCAGTTTATGCTGATCTATCTCAGCCACTGAGGTGGCTGTCCTGTCCCCAGCTTCTCTAGACTAACAAATCATGCTCCCTAGAGTTTACATCCTCCGCCCTACCCCACAGAACTTTACGCCTCCAACTCAGAAACCAAAGGTCATAGCTGATCCTGTGCCTTATCTGGCTTTGAAATGAGAGCATTGTGATGATTTTTTTCTTGTCCCCTTGTCCATCTTCACAGTAGGAGAGTTTGGCAACCTGCCCCAGCCTTATCATGCATATGACTGGGGTTGTCAGCTTTTCTTTTGGGAGAACGTTTTGGCTACAAGGTTTGTGGGGAGTTGTGTGCTAGTCACAGGCATTTTTAGCTTTTGACCAGGCTCAATGTGGGAATATAATGGAGTAACAAAGTACTAAAAATAGAAGGCACTGAAATGTAAGCTAATTCTCAATGTCCAGCAGTACTGTTTTGGTCGTTCTTGGTAACTGGCCCAGCTCTATCCAAGAGCCACAAAGAATATTGAATCCCCATCTACCCACCCTCCTACCTACTTTGTGTGTATGTGTGTGTGTGTGTGTGCACATATGTGTGTCTGCTTTCCCTGGGGCCAGTGCTATCATAGTGGGGCACTAGCATAAACGTAATGGTTAGTGAAAGAAAATATGGGAAATGAAAAGAAATTGGAAAGAGGTTTAATGTGAATTAGAGCTCCAAAGTTCCTATAAAGTGCATGGAGGGTCCCCTAGTTCCAATCATCATGTTGGAAGGTGTGTGGAGAGTACAGGTGTTTGTGAGTTGTGTGTGTTGGGGTTGGGGAGGGAGACAGAGAGAGAGAAAGAATACAGAAATGAAACTCTCATTCTTCACAGAATGGCTTGTTTAGCAAAGTGATTGTAGGAAGGTTGGTTTTAGTGAAATGCAAATTTCACCTCTGCTTCCTTCTTTTCTACCAGCCAGGCCACCTGTTATTTCCTATGGTTGAGTATTTAATGATTTCCAGCCATAGGGGTTCTCTGACTTCTCCTGGGAGCTTGCTTCACACTCTGTTGGGTTGAAATGTTTCTTGATATTCAGCCTACACTTCCCTTTGCTCAATTTCACCCCATTATCTCCTATTTATACCCCTTGTATTGCCCTCATAAATCAATCTCTTCTCCCACTTCATCAGTTTGGTAGTTTGGAGCCTTGTCTGTTTGCGTGTGTGCATGCCTGCATGTGTGCGTGTGTGTGTGTGTGTGTGTATGTGTGTGTGTACCAAGGAGATGAGTTGGAGGACAAATGGGAGGGTAAGGAATAAAAACCACTGGGGAATAATGCCTTCAGGCTGAGCTATGTGGAATTCTTTAAAGGTGAGGTTTCCTTATTCTGCTTTTTTATAAATCATAAAGTAGGCTGAGGAAAAGCCCATCACAATGGATCTAAGTAACTGTAAATTGTATCATTTTCCTACATGCTGTGGGTGCAAGTGGCATCAGGGAACTGAGAGGTGAATGAGATGGAAGAGATCCGAAAGGCAGGCCCTATTGCAAAATATTTAAGTCTTGCTTTCACTTATAATGGTGAAACTGTAAATATCTCAGTGGACTGGTAAAAATTCGTAATAGAGCCTACAGATTTCAACCTCTTTTCTTCACATATTCATAAGCTTGAAATATAAATTCTACTGGGCCGTGGACCTGCACTTAGAGGTTTACGGATCATCATGGCTGCTTCCCAGGTCCTGTTTTGATGCTGTACCTAACACACAGGCATACTCAACCCTTTCTAGTTTTGTATTCTGTGTACCTTCTGTGGGCTGAGTATGTTTCTTGGATTAAGAACTGTATTAGTCCATTTCATGTTGCTGTAAAAGACCCAAGACTGCATAATTTATAAAGAAAATTTGGCTCATGATTCTGCAGGCTGTACAAGAAGAATTTTAACCTGGCTGGGCAACATGGTGAAACCCCATCTCTACCAAAAACAATACAAAAATTAACTGGGCATGGTGCTGTGCAAACAGCTACTCAGGAGGCTGAATTGGGAGGATTGCTTGAGCCTAGGAGGCAGAGGTTCATTGAGCCAAAATCACACCACTGCACTCCAGCCCAGGTGACAGGGTAAGACCCTGTTGGTGAGGGCCTTATGAAGTCTCCAATTGTAGTAGAAGGTGAAGGAGGAGCAGGCGTGTTATGTGGCAACAGAGGGAGCAAGAGGGGGGAGGCCGTGCCTTGCTCTTTTAAACAACCAGAGCTCCTGTGAACTGCAACAGCTAGAACTCACTCATTACCTGGGGAAAGGCATCAAACCATTCATCAGGGATTCACTCCCGTGACCCAAATACCTCCCATTAGGCCCCATCTCCAACCCTGGGGATCACATTTCAACATGAGATTTGGAAGGGATAAACATCCAAACCATATCAAAAATGTATTTTGTGTTTTTGAATTTCCTGGATCCACCAAAGAATTTTAAAAACTAGATTTTTTAGATAATAAACACTACTGGAGATCAATAAAGTTATCAGTAACAATAACAATGATATTGTATGATAATTCAAAGACTACATTCAGAATAGACAAGCAGTAGGGAATGGTTAAATTCTTTTGAGGTGAGCTTCTATTTTGTTCTAATTTTCTACTTCTCTGTTTTTTCTTTCCTGAATGAGTATGAGCTGAAGTTTGATGTAATGGCAAAAAAAGAAGAGAAGCATTTAATTGTCTTAATTTTTTTAGGAAATTAAATCAATTTTATTGAAGTAAAATTTCCACAAAAATGTACATATTTTAAGTGTACAGGTCCATGACTTTTGACAAATATATGCAACTGTATAGCTCCCACTCTAATCAAGAAGTAGAACATTTCCATCATCACAGCAAGTTCTCTTGTGCCCTTTTGCAGTCAGTTTTACTCACCAGCTCCCTACCCAAGGCAACCATCAGTCTGTTCTGTATCCCCACAAATCAGCTTTGTTTGCTCTAGAATTTTGTATAAATGGAATTAAACACTGCATAATCTTTTGAATCTAGCTTTTTTTATTTAGCCAAATGTCTGAGATTTGTCCATGTTATTGCACATATCAGTAGTTTACTCCATAAATACAGTATGTATTTATGGATATATCACAATTTGTTTACTATTTATGGACAAATGATCATTTGCAATTTTTGATTATTACAAATAAACTTACAAAGAATATTTACATTTAAATATTATTATGAACATATGTCAAGGAGTAGAATTGCTGAATCACGTAGTTGCAGGGTACAGCGTTTTCTATCCTTTTACTTTCAACTCATATATTCCTTTATATTTAAAATGCTTTTCTTGTAAATAACATATATTTGGGTCTCCTCTTTTATCCAGCACTACAATCTCTGCCCTTTAAGTGGAGGGTTGGTATATTTATATTTAATGTAATATTGAAGTGGTTAGGCTAATGTCTGTGTCTTGCTATTTGGATTTCACTTGTCATTTCTGATTTTCATTGCTTCTCTGTTTCTTCTTTCCTGCCTTCTTTGGGGTTAACAAAATATTATTTTGTATTTTCTATTTTATTTCCTCTGTTGTCTTCTTACTTATACTTCTACTTACTATCTTTTTAGCTGTTGCTCTGGGGGTAAAAAATGCATTCTTAATTATGTTAGTCTATTTAGTGTTAATATTGTATCTCTTCACACGTAACATATGACATTGCATACTTCCTGTTTCACACTTCCTACCCATCACCTCCCAATTTTTACTTCCTGTTTCTTGATTCCCACTTCCCACTTCACGAGTGTAATAATTTCACAGCAGGGTAATTTCATATGACTGTCTACCTTGTCCTTAGTATGATTGCTGTCCTATCTTTTACTTATATGTATACTATAAACCTCACCTTATACTATAATCATTTTTGTTTTAATAAACAGTGTCCAATGTAAATTATCAGAATAACAATATAATCTTTTATATTTACTCATTGATTTTCCATTTTCAGTGCATCTTATTTATTCTTATAGATCTGGGTTTTCATCTCATATTATTTCCCTTCAGCCTGAAGGCCATCCTGTCACTTAGCTTTTGTTTATCTTAAAATGCTTCTATTTTTCTCTCATTCTTGAAGAATAGAATTCTGGGTTGACAGTTTTTTTTTTTATTCTTTTTTTGGCACATTAGAGATATTATTCCATTGTCTTCTGGTCAGCAGTCATTTTTATCCTTGTTTTCCTGTACTTTATTTATTTATTTTTCTTTCTACTTTCAAGATCCTTTCTTTAGCCAGGTCTTCAGAAGTTTAGGATGTAATTAGGTTTGGTTCCCTTTATTTATCCTTCTTGGGGTTTGCTGAGCTTCTTGGACATGTAAGTCAGTGAAAATCGAATTGGCATTCGGGAAATTTTTGGCTGCTACTTCTTCACATGCTTTTTTCTGCTTCAGTCTCATATTTAAAAACTCTTTTGGGACTCCTCCAATTATATATATGTTAGCTCATTTAATATTGTGTCAAATATTAACATGCAGCTCTTTCATTTTTCTTCAATCTTTTTTCCCCCTTTATTTCTGTACTGTGTTTGAACTCTAGCTCTTGACTACAGTCAGAAAATTGTCTCTAGGCAGAGAGCCAAGGTGAAAAAATAAAAGAATAAGAATAGATCAATGATATTATTAATCTGTCTTCAAGTTCACCAACTCTCTGCCATCTCCGATTTGCTGTTAAGCCCATATAGTGATTTTTTTTTTCATTTCAGTTAGTGTAATTTCTAGTTATAGAACTTTTATTTACATCTCTTTTTTTTTTTTGGTAATTTTCTGCTTTTCTACTGAGATTTCCTATTTGTTCACTCATTAGGGCCATATTTTCCTTTAATTATTTGAGCTTATTTTTTGTACTTTTTAAAGACATATTTATAATAGCTGCTAATAGCTGCCTTAAAGCTTTCGTATGCCAAGTCCAAAATCTGTGTCACATTTTCCATTTTCTTTGTATAAGTGCTTTTTAAATTAAACACTGGGCATGTTGGGTAATATGTTTTAGAGACACTGGATTCTGTTGTTTACCTTAGAAAAGTATTAATTCTTGCAGCTTAAATGCTGGCTGATCACCTTGAACTTTTTGCAGTCTTGATTTTATGCTTTTTTATTACATATCTGTGGAAAACCCATGGCATTTTCCAAGTCCCTCTAACTTGGTAAGACCTGATCTTTAAACTGTTTCTTTAGTGGATTTTGTTGTAGTTTGAATTTAGACTTTATTAGAGCGAGACTAAAGTAGGTCTTATTTTGGGGTACAGATCTTACTTCTACAGAGTGGCATTTTTGGAATCTCAGATTGATGCCACAGATGTTATAACAGTTAAAGAAGGCTGTTTCACTCTGGCAGGGCTGAAACTCTAACTAGTTCCAGCACCTCTCTTTCCCCACCAGCACTCAACCTCTAGTGACTGTGTTTTACCTTTAACACTGTAATGGGTGCTGTCTAGAAAATCTTGGATGTCTTTCCCTAAGCATGTATAACTCAGCCCTCAGCCATGGATTCGTAGAGGACCTTATCTTGGACTCATGGGGCCCTCTATGCACATGTGTCTCTGATAATCCACCCTGCAGATTCTAGCCTCTTTAGCTGCCACAAACTGTGACCTCTGCCTCCTCAGAACGGCGTGACCACTGTGCTTGGACTCCAGTTCTCTGTCAGGAAATTGTCTCTAGGCCAAGAGTCAGGTTGATTATCGGGGTCTTGGCTTCCTACCAGTGATGAAGGTGTGCGTTATGGCCAGATGCCTTGTTATGTCTCCCTGTGATGTTACTCCCACTTGGTAGCCTGTGGAGGGAAGAGGGTATCAAGCTGGGGTAGGAAGAGAGATGTGCTGACAGAGAAGTACTGTGGGGCAGCAGGCACAGACCTAGATTCTAATCTGAGTTAAAATCACTTACAAGCCCTGCAGTCTTGTATAAATTACTTAACCTTCCTGAGCTTGGTTTCATTAATTCTAAAGTGGAAGTCACAATGCCTGGCACTTCCCACCTTTAAGGAATTTTATGAAGGAAATGAAATAATGTATATGTAAACTATAGTATCTAACCTTGTTTCCAAATAGTTTCCTAATGACAAGAGTCAATGGCATGCAACTTCTGGAAATTTATTTATTGTGTAACTTTTGATTTTTGAAAAATATATAAATGGAAACAGTTGGCTGAAAGGATGTAGACACAGAGGAAGAGCATGGGTTGGCATGGGTTGTCAAGGAGCATTAGGACTAGAGTCTGTGAGAATCACTGAAAAATCAGCTGCCAAGATGAGCTAGTGAATTAATAAACATTTTCTGAAGTCCTCTTAGTACTTAGCACTAGGCAAAATGCTACAGAAAATACAGCAAAAAAGAAGGCAGAATTCATGCCTCTATGGGCATATCGTCTCCTCAAGTGGTAGGACTGGGTGATGGTAACAGATGTTTCAGGAGAATTAGCAATTTGAGTAGGTTGGTGAGCAGAAGATATTGAAGGGTAAGTGGAAGGTTTGAGGAGGAGGAAAATATCCACTGTTACTTCTTCCAGCCCTGCTCACCTTCAGGCAGGGTGAACCTCATTCTGTTAGCTTAGACCTGTCCGCCTCTCAAACCAGGCTTTACCACAGCAAGTAGCTCTACACAATCCCAGCTGTAGTGTCTGGCAAACTGTGTAGACTTGGCCATGTGCCGGCAGCCGTCCTTTCAGTTCTTCTGGTCTAGTTCTACCATGGGCCTCTACTTTACTTTCTCGGTTTCCTTCCCAGTTCCTCTGCAGGGCCATATGCTCATCTTTGAGTCTTAGCTGCTTTGGCTGGTACCTGATACCCTTCCTGCAGAGGCACCAGCAACATCAGAGCCAACCTAGGGAATGCATAGTGGGTTGCATTTGGGAAGGCAGGGTTAAGAGGAGAGTAAAAAGATAACAATTATTAAGCGCAAAGATATTCAGGTAGGGCTGTATCAGGAGATGTCTGGGGAATGGTGATTCAATGGGTTATTAGCTAGAAACAGAGATTGTGGTTAAATTAATCTACCAGTCTCGGAGTTCAAGTAGTGACTCAAACAGAGATATATAGCAGCCACATTAAATTGATTGGATAGAAGGTACTGGCCCAGGGAAGGGTTTCATCTTAGGGTCCTACCTGTGTTTCAGTCGGGGTCCTGGCAGGGAGACAATGGCATATTCAGAGGGTTTAACTGAAGAGAGTTTGAAAAAGGGACTATTTGTGGAGGTATGGGAAGAAATCAGAGACTTAGCATGAGCTGATAACTAATAAGCAGGAGACTTGCAACAACTGAAAGTTGTGATCACCCCTGGTTGAATGGGCAAAGGGGAAAGGAAACATGCCTTGGGGGCCTGGTGAGAGTTGTAAGCTGTAGTTATGGAAGAGAAGCTGCCTAACAGTAGCTGTGGCCACACACACACACACACACGCACACACACACACATGTGCACACACATGCACGCATGCACACACGCAAGTGCGACAAAGCCATTTTCAGTGCGGACAACAGTTTACCATTATTTTGAATACCAGCAAGAAACAACAATAGTTTTAGATGATATCTTTCTACTTACTTTATTCAGGAAGAGAATAATGTAGAAATTAGGCTTTCGTAGTTAAGGGTTGACTGCTTCCTACTCTATCCTGATTTCTGTGAAGTGTAAAGTCAAGATTCTCCCAATCTTTTGGTTCTTGACTGAGCATTTCTTTGGATCCTTCTCAGTTCTAGAAATCTCTCTGATCTAGTCTTAGTCTTTCTGGTAGAAGCTTTAGGGTGGGCGTCATAGAAAGGCTTCTCTGGGTTCTCTCCCTCAGGACTTCTCTTCCATGCTCCCATCTATTTTTTGAATGCATAGTACATCTGAAATAAAAACTTTTGGCTGGGTGTGGTGGCTTACACCTGTAATGTACAGATTAGTAGGTAGACATTTATTACTGCCAACTTAGTGGTAGGCACTGTGGTAGGCACTGGGAATATAGCGATGAAGAATACAGATAAAAGCCCTGTTGTAGAACTGACTTGCTAGTGGAGGACATAGATATTAATCATGTATAACATGATGTAATTTTAGATAATGTGAAGTTCCTGAAATAATATAAAAAGAGAGTTTAGGGTTCTTTTGGGTAGTGTAGTCATGGAAGAGCATTTGGAGCAGGTGGCATTTGTGCAGATACCTGATAGATCAAAGAGAGTGGGCCACGAGAGAACCAACAACCAGGACAAATGCCCCAAGACAGGAACAAGTTTGGCATGTTTGAGCAGTAGCTAGATGGGAAATGTGATTGGAATGTAATGAACATAAGCATATTAAAAGAAGGAATTGGAAAGATAGATAGGAACTGAATCATGAGGGCCTTCTAGGCTATGGTAAGAGGTTTAAATTTTTATTCTGTAATGGAAAGTCATTTTATTCTAAGTGTAATGAAAAGAGGATGATTGGAGGATATCATCTTTTTTTTTTTAATGTTTTAACCTAGCTAGAGAGTGAATAGTTTATAAGGGGCAGAGACGCTTAGGTGGCTGTTTCATCATTCAGGTGAGAAATGATGGGGATTAGGGTTGTAGTTCTGGAAGTGGTAGACAGTGTTGGATTCTAGATATATATTCATTGTACAGCTGGCTTAACTTGTGGAGGATTGCATATGGAGGGATGAAGAAAAGAGGAACTGTGGATGACTATGCCGTTGAATAAATGGTGCTGGTATTAACTGAGATATGGAAGACCTGGGGTGAAGTAACTTTGGTGCAAGAAAATAGGACGTATATTTTGTCTGAATTAATTTGAGGTATTTCTGATTTAGAAATAAATCCATTTGAGTCTTGAGGTTTGAAGAAGTCAGAACTAGACGTATCAATTTGGGAGCTATCAGCATAGGATGGCATTTAATGCCATGGATACGGATGCAGTTGCTTAGGGAGTGAGCCTAGTTAGATGGAAAAAAATGTCAGGTATCAATCCCTGGAGCATTCTACTTTTAGAAGGTGAGAAAGGGAGGAGAGACAGAGTGAGACAGAAAAGGCTGACCACTGAAGTAGGAAGAAACCAGGATACTGCAGTGTTATTCAAACTAGCAAAGAAATCATTTCACAAATAACAGGATAGTCAATACTGTTGAAGGCAGATGACAGAGGAAGATGAGATGGTAAGTTGACCATTGCGTTTGGTGATACAGGGATCACTGGTGATGTCTATACAAGAAATTTCAGTAGAGAATTAAGGAGAGAACAGACTATGAGTAAATGGTGTTCTGCATGTATTAGGAAATAAATGTGTCTTTCAACTAGTATAATTTAAACTTTTTAGATTAAATGTTTTTTTCTGGTCAAACCACCTTCATATGACCTCAAGTGCTTCCAGGTAATGCCTAGAGCTGAATTAGTAGTCCACATGTGATCTGTACCATGTAGACCATATCAGGAAAACATTTTTCTTCATTCTGAGTATTCTATGTTATCAGTTGTAGCCTGAGATATTGCATTGCTTTTTTTGTTTTGACAATCACATTGAACTTCTGTTGATATTATCATCTAAGAGCATTAAATCTTTAACACATATGCTATTTGATAGCAACTTCTCCATCCTGTTATTATACAGATTTTTTTGCGGGGTCGGGGGGGTCGGAGGATAGTTTGGACTGAACTGCTGGACCTGGTGGTTGTCACTGTTCCACTTCATCTTGTTTGATTTGGCTTGCCAAGGTCTATTTTACGTCCAATTTCTGTCACTCAGGGATTGATGTCATCCTTTTATAAGCAGCTCCCTCTGCCTTTATCCAAATCATTAATAAACATGTTAGCTGCTTCACACATTCTGTAGAAGTAGCTGGCTATAAATTATAAATTACTGATACATTAATACAAAGGCCGTCTTTAAACACAGGTTAATGGTGGAAGGCCCCACAACATCAAAGGGTCTGGTTTTTACTGGCTCAAGGCCAGGGGCAGGTGGATGCTGCTGTTGCGTGGATGGGTTTGGACCAGTTCACAAAGGCTCCTTCTAAGGTGCATTTCCCTCATCTAGCTGTGAGCCTCCTTGATTGCACCATGAATCTGCCCACCATTCTCTCTTATAGTCTCAAAGATCACATAGGAAACTTGGCCAAATGCCCATTGAAATCAAGAGCCCATGTATTTACATTTCTCTGAATCACCAGTCTAGTAATCCTATCAGCAAAGGTTATAATAAGGTTCTGTTTAAAAATAGGGTTAATAACTTGTAATAATTAATATTTATTTAGCATATTGTGATGTTCAGACTGCTTTAATATGAATTTTCTCATTTAACCATGGCAGTGAACCACTACAGAAACCCAGTGTTACTGGGTTCTAGGGTGCTTTATTTTGCAGATGAAGAAATTATCAAAGAAGTGAAGTAGTTTACCCTAGGTTTCATGACTGCTTGTAAATTGTAAAGCTCAGGTTCAAAGCACTGACATGGAGTTTGGAAATGGGACCTAAGAAGGTCATTGTGGCAGGCTGTTGTTCACAGGTGACAGGATGGAGGAAAGCTGAATGTTCCATTGGACACTCAAGGCTTTATTCAAGCCCAGTGTAGTGACAGCAGGTTTACAGCAGAAGACAGTTTGCAGATATCCAACACTAATGGAAATCTTCTTTAGCATAACATGGGATCTAGCTTTCCTAAACTCAGGATTGGATCTGGGCTGAGACTATATGTTAGGGCTATTATTACTGGCAGTTGGGCAGGGCTAGGGCAGAAATGAACCAATGATGAACTTACGCTGATTCCTGGTGATTGCATACAGTATTTTTTAAAGCATCTGTACCATTTGTTTAATGGTTTGGTTTAGAGCTTTTCTGTGAATCTGTGCAAGTTAGAAATGGTTATGTTTCATAGATTTCACTGTTTTTTGTTTGTCTTAAAAATGACAACCCAATCCTATCTCCCAGTTTGGTATTTTTTTTATTCTGCATACTTCTTAAGGATTATTGATAGTGATTTTTGAACAAATCTTCAGGTTAAGTATCTTTAAAAGCAAGACTTATGTGCTAGAGACAACAAATTCAGAACCTAGCTCTATACTTACTCACTGGGAATTTGAACAGGTTTCTTAATATTTTAGTTATTCATCCATAAAATGAGAAAAATGATAATACTATATAATATTGTTGTGGGGACTAAATTAGTTAATGCTTGTTAAGTATTTAACACAATGCCTGGCACAGCTTAAGAACTCAAGAAACACTAGCCATTGTGGTTAAGTTATTGTCATTGTCCCGGGACAGTACCTGATAATATATGTTTAAGTGATTGACTACTTCTTAACTATTTCTTTTCCTACATAGGGTTTCAGTTTTATCTTACACCATGTTTGCCTTACTCTTTGCAGTTTGAAGATCATTTTCCTTTGTGGAAGATATGAAAAGCAAGATAAAAGTTGAATACCTGTGCCCTCTCTCTGTCATCTTTTAACTTTCTATCATCACACAAAACTGTTTCTATCACTTCCTGGATCACTTTCTTTTGAACATAGCTTTAACAAGTCTTTTACCATTTTTTTCTAAAGCTTTAGCCACATTTCTTACAAGTTTATCCTTATAGTTTTATAACTGTCCTGTTTTTATATATTATGAGTGCATCCTTATCTTCTATATATTTTATTACATAATCTGATTTCATCATAGAACTTTTCAGGTAACTATATTATCTCCTTTAAATATCTTCTGGATTAGAATTGTTAGCTATTATACAGCCAGAATGAAATCATTTAAAGCAGTGAATCTCTTTTAAATCACATTGCCGTTTTAGAAATGTCCACAGACTCAAATTCATTCATTCATTTTTTTTTTTTTTTGAGATGAAGTCTTACTCTTTCACACAGGCTGGAGTGCAGTGGTGCGATCTCAGCTCATCACAACCTCCACCTCCTGGGTTCAACCTACCTCAGCCTCCCAAGTAGCTGGGATTGCAGGTGCACATTGTCACTCATGGCAAGGTTTTGTATTTTTAGTAGAGATGGGGTTTTACCATGTTGGCCAAGCTGGTCTTGAACTCCTGACCTCAAGTGACATGCCCACCTCAGCATCCCAAAGTACTGGGGTTACAGGTTGTGTTACTGTGGCCAGCCTCCAGCTTTTTGTTTCCTTATCATACTTTCCACAGCAGCCCCTTTTTTCTTTCTTTCTTTCTTTTTTTTTTTTGAGACAGAGTCTTGCTCTGTTGCCAGGCGCCAGCCTGTAGAGCAGTGGCACGATCTCGGCTCACTGCAACCTCCACCTCCCAGGTTCAAGCAATTCTTCTGCCTCAGCCTGCCAAATAGCTGGTACTACAGGCCCGTGCCACCACACCTAGCTAATATTTGTAGTTTTTAGTAGAGACGGGGTTTCACCATGTTGGCCAGGATGGTCTCGATCTCTTGACCTTGTGATCTGCCTGCCTCGGCCTCCCAAAGTGCTGGAATTATAGGTGTGATTTTCTTTTTTTTTTTTTGAGACAGGGTCTCGCTCTGTTTCCCAGGCTGGAGTGCAGTGGCAAGATCAGGACTCACTGCAGCCTTTGCTTCCCAGGCTCAAGTGATTCTCCCACCTCAGCCTCCTGAATAGCTGGGGCTACAGGTATATACCACCACACCCAGCTAATTTTTTTTAATTTTTGTTTTTTGTAGAGATGGGGTCTCATTATACAGCCCAGGCTGGTCTTGCACTCCTGGGCTCAAGTGATCCTCCCACCTTTGCCTCCCAGAGTGCTGGGATTACAGGTGTGAGCCACTGCCTCTGGCTGCACCCTCATTTTTAGCTAGTATAAACACCAGTAGGATGTGGTCATTTTCCTACCGGAACATCATTAGTTCCATATAACCATCTAGGGTAGGGGTTGGCAAACTACAGTCTGCAGTTGAAATGTAGACTGCTATTGTTTTTATAAATATAGTTTTATTGGAACACAGCTACATCTCCGTGTTTAAGTACTGTCTGTGGCTGCTTTTGCACTACAAGGGCAAAGCTGAATAGCTCTGACAGAGGCAGAGACCATATGGCCCACAAAATTTAAAATATTTACTGTCACTTTACAAACAAAAACGTTTCTAGCCTGTTACTAGGGCTTTCTTGAGGTGGAAAATGAAACCCTCGATAGCAGTTCTTCTCAAAGATTTCTTAACCTCCAGGGAAATACTGCGGTTAGAAGGAAAAATCAGACGTCCTGTTTTAAAAGAATTAAACTTCCAGCATGTCTAAATAATTGAAATATTGTATCACTATCCTATCTTGCCTTTCTGCCAGTTTTGTGATTTCTTTGAGTAAATATTTTCAATATCCTCTGTCAGGCTAAGATGCTGGCTGGTCTCTCCTCTTACGGTGATATTATTATCTGTCTTATTTTATCTTTCTCCCAAATGCTCTCAGCCATGTATCCTGGTTCCTGAATTTCCATACACATTTACAGCCCCTTAAATGCCTTCCATACAAATTTGTCTTTTTAAAAATGCAAGCAGAACCAGGTAGGTGGTAAAGTGCTTGACTTTGCTCATTTGTAGATTCACTCTGCTCCTTCTATAACGGCTGGACATCCTTCTCGGCTCTCATCCAGGTTCCATCCGTGGGGCAGGATGGTGTTGGAGAAGAGTTACTGTACACGGTGGTCTCTGAGCATATGCTGGCAACTGGAGAAGGATAAAAGCAGTCAGGAGAGTAGCTGCTTCTGTTCCCGGCAGGAAAGGAATGCACATTGTTTAGATGTGGATGGGCTTAAGGATACATACCAGGCAAGGGTTGATGGCCCCGGGATTTAGTAAGGTACAGAACCAAAGCAGTGAACCTGGAAGTGACAGATGGGGAATGGATGTTGCTTTTTGTCATTGGGTGTGTGTTGCTGGAGCTGAAGTGGCTTTTTAAAGATGCTGGATTCGAGCAGTTCCCTGGCCTGGTCATACTGTCCATCTCCAACACCTTCTCATTTTCTGCCTTCTGAATTTGCACCATTTCCCTTTCCTCTCCTTGGTGTGCCCCAGATGGATTTATTTCCTCTCTGACCCACAGTTTCATCCACACAGGACTTGGCCTTTTCCTCAGATCTGACATATTCTTGCCTCTTTCCATTGCCTCCTCTGACTGTCAGTTGCTAAAATGTATTCTTTCTGTGTACTTTAGTTTTCTTTATCTATGAACTCTTCATATTGAAAGGAAGAAAATATTTTAGTTTGGAAAGAATGATGAGAAGAGTTAATGGATTAATGTAAAAGCCAGTCACTCTGTATTTTAACAATAGGTCATTCACAGTACTTATTGCAAAAACCATTAAAATCATCAACAGGTCATTAGTGCTGACTTTGAACTAGCTCATCAAAATTGCACTATTAATAGCTTCAATAGCTTTGAAATGCTTGAATTTTAATAGCCAGGAACTAAAGGTGGAGTAAGGTGACTACTGAGCTTGGTTAGTTTTAAGGCTCCTAGGGACGGGCAGGGTGTTTGGCGGGTCCTTCCTTAAGAGTGAGACTGATGCCGTAGATGGTGGTGAACTGAGCTCTGTCATGAAGCATCTGGTGCCACTGTCCAGGGAGAGATAAAGCGTTAAGAAATGCTGGTCTGACCTGCTGAGCCATAAACATGTTTCTTTTCAAAATGGTGGAAATCAGAAAAAGAAGCTGTGCTTAGAAGATTCTGTCAGCAAGTGTCTGAAAAATGACAGCTGTCCTACTTTCTTTGCAATCCTTTCATGACATAACAGCTCTCCTTTTGTTGGAGTCTCTTCTAACATCACATTCCTAAATTACTCCTTCATTTCTTCCTGTTGTTCCTGCTCTGTCATGCTTTGAAAATAGGATTTTGCAGAAACCAGAGTCCTGGGTCAAGTTTTTGTAGGAAGTCTTGGACTTTGCCTGTAGTCAGACTGGGAGCTGCTGAGAGCTGTTTCTAAGGTGAAGCCAGGCTTAGTGATGGTCAGTGCCATTGTTTTTTTTTTTTTTGAGATGGAGTCTCACTCTGACACCAGGCTGGAGTGCAGTGGCGCAATCTCGGCTCACTGCAACCTCCGCCTCCTGGGTTCAAGCAGTTGTCCTGCCTCAGCTTCCCGAGCAGCCGGGACTACTACAGGCATGTGCCACCATGCCCAGCTAATTTTTGTATTTTTAGTGGAAATGGGGTTTTGCCATGTTGGCCAGGATGGTCTCAATCTCTTGATCTCATGATCTGCCCTCCTCGGCCTCTCGAAGTGCTGGGATTACAGGCGTGAGCCATTGTGCCTGGCCTAGCCATTGTTTCTAATGGTCCTGTTAGTGCAGGGGTGATTTTCGTTTCAAGTGTGCATTAAATGATACCTGGATTCTGCTTTTCACATATTAAAATCTGTTAAAGCACAGATTTTCTTGTCTTTTGAGATTTTTTAGGACAGTTAGCATTTCTATCATTGCCTTCATTTTTCTTTCATGATTATAGCCCTAAGGAAGGTTTTGTCCATGCAGTGCCTGCACATGGATAGAGGGAAATCGGAAAGTACCACTTTTACACCTTACGCTCTAGTTGTAAATCTGCGAAAATTAAATAAAATGTAGATTACCATTTAGAGGGAATAAGGAGATCTCACACAGAAATAAAAGGGGTAAAACAATTACACACTTTGGAGGAACATGTGAAAAGTTGCCATGGTGTGAGAAATATAGATAAAGATATCAGTGAAGATACAGATATTCCTCTTGTTGCTCCTCTAGATCCTCTTCCCATTCTTCTCACTCTGCTTTGACCACAGCGAGACTGAACCCTGTAGACTGCATCAGTGGATTTCCTACAGATCTGGTTAGCACTGGCCAAGAGACAGTAGTCAGGAGGCTGAGGTTAGATGTCTCTTTCCCCAATTCCCTCTATCCCTGCTGTGCTGTGGGTGGAGAGTGCCTGCCTTCTTCTCCCCAAAGCCACAACCCCTGTAGGGTGGCCACTCTCATACATCCAGCTCCTGCTGGGTTCTATTAGCAGCTCTGTCACCTTCTTCTTTGGGGGAGCAGGGGTGTTAACAGCTCTCATAGTTGTCAGACCTTATGCATTTCACCAGTCCATAGATAAAGGAACCTTACTGGTTCCCCTTGACTCTGCCCACACCTTTTTAAATAGTCCCTTCATTAGACTCTCCTCTGTCTCCCCATTTGGAGTTGCCATCTGTTTTATGTTGGGACCCTGACTGATACTATCTAGACACCTTATCCTTATACAATATACCTATTACTGTGTACCGCTTTTACATGCTGTGTCCAGTGTATACCTTAGATCTTTTTAAAGCACCAACCAGAATGTGGCATTGACTGGTCCCCCCAGAGGCATAGCTTATAGATTCTGGAGAGAAAGAACAATAAAAGTAGGATTCTCTGTTTCTTGTAGGGTAAGAAATGAATCTTGATTCTCTCCAAAACTGTAAAGAAAATATTCCTCCTTCCTTTTCAAATTCTCCTTACAAGAGAGTGGCCTTATTAGTTATTGTTGGGGCAGTTTTCTTATTCTGATCCAAAAGCAATGTAGGTGAGTTGTCATGGAGACCATATAGGGTGTCTGTTGAGTGGCAGAAACATCCATTTGGGCTGAGGGCAGGCTGGCTTCACCCTTAGACTTTATTTCCTCTTTTGGTCCACAGTGGCTAAATTTTCTGTAATCAGCAAATATGGTCCTTAAACAAGGAGCTTCTTTTAGCTCCAAGCAAAGATGGCAGCCTCCTTCCATGCTTTCTACCTGGGAGAGCAGGGCTGTTGGAAAACAGCAAGTGTATTGTGAGCATTCACTCCTTAACACTGGATAACCTGATTCACTTTTAGTACACTTCTCTAAACTCCCTTGAATTTATTATCTGCCTACTGTCTCTCTTTAAAGAAAATATGTACTTAATAACTCAGACAATGTACCATAGAGGTCACTTACCATGGTTTTATTTTGCTAATGTCTGATGTGTTGTACTTTATGCAATATAGGACTTTAATGGCATTTGAAAGTGTCTCATCTCATTGCAATTTCATGTCTGATTCTCTGCCTTCACCTTAGTTCTAAGGTTAGGTGATTTGTTCTGTTGCGTGTGAATATTAGACTACATTTCTTTTTTTCCAGAGAAATGTCAGTGTGAATTGTTTCCAAGTTGAATCTAAACACTGTGATTTTAAAATAGACTGCTTTGAGGGAGAGGATCCAAGATGGCCGAATAGAAACAGCTCTGGATTGCACTTTCCAGACAAAACGCAGAGAGTGAATGATCACCACATTTCCAAACGAATTTTTACTGCCCACAGACCAGGAGATTCCCGGGTGGAAAAGCGCTATGAGTCTCCACTGTGGCTGTTTCAGCCGGCGCAGTGGGTCTCCGCACAAAAACTCACACAAATCCAGGCGCCATTTCAACTGGCAACTGGAACGCCTGAGAGATAGAGTTGCCTGTTCAACTGAGAAAAGGGGGCTGAAACAGGGAGCCAGGTGATCTAGCTTGGCTGGTCCCACCCCGACAAAGACCAGCATTCTGAAATGCTCTGGATTGAGAGTTTCACAGCAAGCACAGCTGGACCCAGGACAGTCCAGCTCTGTGGGGGGAAGGGCATCCACCATTACCGAGGCAGCCCACCACTACTGAGGCAGTCCGCCATTACCCAGGCAGTTGGCCATTACAGAGACAGTCTACCATCACTGAGGCAGACCGCCATTACCAAGGCAGTTCTAACTATACCCCTATAAACAAAACTGCAAGGAAGTTCATATAGCAGCTGGGCAGAGCCAACAGCAGCTCAGCAACGCCTTTGCTGGCAGACTGTGACTAGGCTACCTCCTCGCTGGGCAGGGTATCTCTGAAAAAAGGCAACAGAATGACAGGAACTTATAAATAAAGGCTCACCTTCCCGGGACAGAGCACCAGGGAAAAAAAAGGCAGTTATGAGTTCCCCTGCAGCAGACTTAAACATACCTGCCCAGTGGCTCTGAACAGAACAGTGGAGCTCACAGCTCAGCACTTGAGCTCCTATAAGGGACAGACTGTCTCCTTAAGTAGCTCCCTGACCCGGATATAACCAAACAGACACCTCATAAAGGAGAGTTCAGGCTGACATCTGGCTGGTATCCTTCTGGGACAAAGATAATGGAAGAAGAAACTGGCAGCAACCCTTACTGTTCTGCAGCCACTGCAGGTGATCCCCAGGCAAGCAGGGTCTGGAGTGGACCTCAGCAGTCCTACAGCAGTCCTGCAGCAGAGGGGCCAGACTGTTAGAAGGAAAACTAAGAAACAGAAAGAAATAACTTCATCACCAACAGAAAGGAAATCCAATCAGAGACCCCATCTGAAAGTCACCAACCACAAAGACCACAGGTAGATAAATCCACAAAGATGGGAAGAAACCAGCACAAAAAGGATGAAAATACCCAAAACCAGAATGCCTCTCCTCCTCTAAGGGATCACAACTCCTCACCAGCAAGGGAACAAGGCTAGATGGAGAATGAGTCTGATGAATTGACAGAAACAGGCTTAACAAACTTACCTGAGCTAAAAGATCATGTTCTAACCCAATGCAAAGAAACTAAGAACCTTGGAAAAAGGTTTGATGAAATGTTAATGAGAATAAACAGCTTAGAGATGAATATAAATGAATTGATGGAGCTGAAAAACACAACA
>CAUYQU010004952.1:0-29017 GCA_963574635.1 Cheracebus regulus
ACCTGACAAAAACAAGCAATGGGGAAAGGATTCCCTGTTTAATAAATGGTGTTGGGAAAACTGGCTAGCCATGTGCAGAAAGCAGAAACTGGACCCCTTCCTGACACCTTACACTAAAATTAACTCCAGATGGATTAAGGACTTAAACTTAAGGCCCAACACCATAAAAACCCTAGAAGAAAACCTAGGCAAAACCATTCAGGACATAGGCATAGGCCAGGACTTCATGACCAAAACACCAAAAGCATTGGCAACAAAAGCCAAAATAGACAAATGGGATCTAATTAAACTCCAGAGCTTCTGCACAGCAAAAGAAATAATCATTATTAGAGTGAACTGGCAATCTACCCATCTGACAAAGGGGAAATATCCAGAATCTACAAAGAACTAAAACAGATTTATAAGAAACAAACAAACAAACCCATTCAAAAGTGGGCGAAGGACATGAACAGACACTTTTCAAAAGGAGACATATATGAGGCCAACAAACATATGAAAAATTGCTCATCATCACTGGTCATTAGAGAAATGCAAATCAAAACCACATTGAGATACCATCTCACACCAGTTAGAATGGCGATCATTTGATCCAGCAATCCCATTACTGGGTATATATCCAAAGGATTATAAATCATCCTATGATAAGGACACATGCACACAAGTGTTCATTGCAGCACTGTTTACAACAGCAAAGACTTGGAACCAACCCAAATGCCCATCGATGATAGACTGGACAGGGAAAATGTGGCACATATACACCATGGAATACTATGCAGCCATAAAAAAAGATGAGTTCGTGTCCTTTGTAGGGACATGGATGAACCTGGAAATCATTATTCTCAGCAAACTGACACAAGAACAGAAAATCAAACACCATATGTTCTCACTCATAGGCAGGTGTTGAACAGTGAGAATACATGGACACAGGGAGGGGAGCATCACACACTGGGGTCTGTTGGGGGGAACTAGGGGAGGGACAGCAGGGAGTGGGGAGTTGAGGAGAGATAGCATGGGGAGAAATTCCAGATATAGGTAATGGGGAGGAAGGCAGCAAATCACACTGCCATGTGTGTACCTATGCAACAATCCTGCATGTTCTTCACATGTACCCCAAAACCAAAAATGCATTTAAAAAAAAAGCCTTCACCCTGGTCTACTAATAAAGACCAAGACTGAGGGATGGGAAAAAAACTACATGGACAATAGTAAAATATTTCTTGCCAGATGAGACGAAAGAGGCTTGATATTTATTATTGTCACACTTTTTTTTTATTTTGTGCATTCCTTCCAGGTGTTTATATTTTTATTTTATTTTGAGTATTTTTTTAAAATGAATTTTATTGTGTATATTTGAGGTTTATGTCATGATGTTTGGGGACACATATAGATAGTAAAATGATTACTATAGTGAAGCACATTAACATATCTATCATCTCACATAGTAACTTTCATGTGTGTGAAAAGAGTAACTAAAATCTGCTTATTAATATTGAACAGAAATCCCAAATACCATGCAATTTTATTCTGTCATTTATCTGTAACAAGGTCAAACTTTTAATTTATCAAAATAGCATACTGCCATGGATTTAATAGTAACAAAAGTGTAACACTTCTGAAATATTCCTTGGCTAAAGGTTTAAAGAATAAATTTTAAATCTTTGAAATTAAAGTAAATATCAGTTAAATATTCTGAAAAGTGAATATCAGATAAATATTTCTATCTGATTTTCTAAGTATTATAGATGAAAAAAATATCTTCCAGAGCATAAGAATAAAGAATGGTGGATAAATAAAACAGCCACAGTGACTGATTATATGTGTGTGTGTGTGTGTGTGTGTGTGTATACATATGTATCGGCCATATATACATATATCAGATACACACACACACACACACACACACACACATATATATATATTAGACAGAGTCTTTCTCTGTCTCTCCAATGCTGGAGTGCAGTGGTGCCATCTCGGCTCACTGCAGTCTTCACCTCTCGGGTTCAAGCAATTCTCCTGTCTCTGCCTCCCAAGTAGCTGGGACTATAGGCATGTGCCACCATACCTGGCTAATTTTGTATTTGTGGTAGATATAGTGTTTTCACCATGTTGGCCAGACTGGTCTCAAACTCCTATACTGAGATTATTGGCATGAGCCACTGCAACTGCCCATGACTGACATATATTAAAGTTAATTTGTCAGTTTAAAAGGCTGAACATGACTATGTTCTGATAATGAACAAACTGAGTTTCACCAAACTAAGGAAGACCAGGTAGGGAAAGAGCCCTGCAGTTCTAGCTCCTGGTAGGTGGCACTCAGGTGCCGAACGGATTCCCGCAGTGTGTTGACTATGCAGAGGAACCAACCCAAAGAGAGCAACCCTCCACTGTGATCTGCTCTGCAGACCTAGAGTTGGGCTGCTCTTGCTTACCTGAGCTCTCTCACCTCAGAGATAGAGACAGAGACACAGAGAGATAGACAGAAATAGAGAGGCCTCTTTGGCAGTACCAGTGAGTATTTTAACGAAATAACATAACCCAATAATGCCACAGGGATTCCAGACCATCAGATTTTTAGCGCAGTGTTGAATTACTTTAAGCATAAGATACCACATTTTACCTTGAAAGTGCCACATAAATAGAAAACATGGTTATTAGATGACTTAACCACATGAGTAATATTTTCACAAATACTATCTCATTTTGTTCTCACAAAATCTTATGAGGGAGGCATAACAGATATCAATCTTATTTTAAGGATATGAGGAAACTAAGCAGTTACCAAACCTGGTCCTCTGATTTCCAAGATAAAAAAAACCAAACATGTAAATATTATGATACAATGAATTTAGCTATAATGTGGCACATATAGATTTTACCATTAAGTTTCTTTATTTCTAGAAACTAATTGGGTCTAAGGGATACGGTGTTTCTTGGGCCAAAACCCTAAAACATATCTTCCCTTTCCCCTCGTATCTTACATCCACCAGCAAATCCTGTCAGTTCGCTCTTCAAAATACCTCTCCCTTCTGACCACTTCTCAATCCCACTACCATGAGGCCACCACCAATTCTTGCCTGGATGACTAGTCGCATTCTCCACACAGAATTCTGCCAAAGGTCTTCTAAAAGTGAACATCTGGTCACATCACTCCCTTGCTTTAAACCCCTCCATTCACTTCTTTCCCTAGCCGATGCCCACTTTCTACTTCTCCCAACCCTCTCCCCATCCAGCCACATATGCCTCAATGCCCTTCTGTTACTCCTAGCTCGTTACCACCCCAAAGCAATGAGCTTAAACTTGCTGTCCCCCAACTTAGAATGCACTTTCCTCAGCTCTTCAAATCTTGTAGGTTTCCAACCAAAAGTATAGAGGGTGTTTCCTGAATCCTTATATAAATGAGCCTCACACTACCTGCCATTCCCTACCTCTAATTTACTTGTACTTTCTTACTGTTTCTCTCCCACCCTAGAAGGTATGCTTCAAATACGGACTTTGTGTCTTGTTCACTGTTGTATCCTAGAATTGTGCTTAAGACATAAGAGGTATTTAAAAGATATTTGTAGAACAAATGAAGGAATGCACTGAACCCTAAAGTGAGGCCTTATTAAGGCCTGCAGCTGTCTCTTGGTGAAAGAATATGGATCCAACTTGGTGGAAAGCAAAAAGCGTGGTAGATTGGGATCTGGGACAGTTCCATTCTCATCTCAGGATACCATAGGCAAGTCCTTCTCAGGAGCAGTGTGCTATACCAAAACAAATACAGGCTTTGGGATCATAACTGGGCAGGAATGCTGGTTGTCACCTGCTTTGGGTTTTAGGCAGATTACTTCTCTGAGTCAGTTTTCTCAACTAGAACAGTGACTTGAACAAGTAAGAAACTTTTATTGTGTTAAGCCGTGGAGATCTGGGAGTTGTTATAACCCCTGCTGTTAAATGATCCTAATGAACTAGAATCATGGTCCCTGCTCCTCCTTTGTGTACCTAGACCCTCCTTTTTCCAGTTTTCTCTTCCTTGCAATTCCCCTGTCTCCCTCCACCCATTCTAGCTAGCACCCTCAGAACAGGCAGGGAAGAGGGAATTTAATTTTTCCTCAACTTTTTATTTTGAAAAATGTCAAACCTTCAAAAAGTTGAAAAAGAGGGTAAAATTAACACCAGTGTATTTTTCACTGAAATTCACCAATCATACAATTTTGCCATATTTGGGCTTCTTTTCTCTTCCTGTTTTTCCGTCTTTCTTCCCCCACCTCCCTCTACACACACACACACACACACATACACACACACACACACACACAGTTGCAATCATCCTGACACTTCACATGTAAATACTTTATCGTGTATCTCCTTAGAATCACCCTTCTCCTAGGGAACAACACTCACTGGGGTAAGTGGTGGGATGGAGGGGAGGTACAGTGGGGGCTGGGGAGGATGGGGAGGATAACACCGGGAGAAATGCCTGATGTAGGCGAGGGGTGGGGGATGGAGACAGCAAACAACCATGGCATGTATGTACCTATGCAACAATCCTGCAGGATGCAGGATGTGCACATGTACCCCAGAGCCCAAAGTACAAAAAAAGGAAAAAGAATCCCCCTTCTCCTACATAACCACAATGCCATTAACTTACACATAAAATTTCAAGCATTAATGAAATATTATCTAACAGTCTATCATCAAATTCCCCCAGGATACCCAATATCATCTATAGAATTTGTTTGATCCAGAATCTATTGCATTTGGCTATGTCACTTTTAATTTCCCCCACCTTTTCCTAGTTTTTCATGCCCTGGAAATTTTTGAGTCCAAGTCAGACAATTTATGCTCCATAGCCTGGATTTGCCCGTTTCTTCATGATTAGATTCAGGTTAAACATTTTTGGCAAGAATATTCCACAGATGCTATTGTACTTCCCACTGTATCCATTAGGAAATACATAGTGTCAGTTTGTCCTATTATTTGGTGACATTAAATTTATCACTAGCTTTTCCCATGATAAAAATATAGATGTTTTCCTCTGCTGTTAATAAGTGATTTGATATGTATTTGATAGGAGAAATATGATCTTTTGAGAGCTTGTAAATATCCTATTCCTCAAAAGCCCTTCACTGAATGGTTTTGGCCTCCACTGGTGATCTTTATCTGAATCGATTATTGCGTTGGAAACTACAAAATGGTGATTTTTTCCCCTAAATCTATAATTCCTTGTACATTTGCTAGCTGGCATTCCTCTATAAATAGGAGCTTTATCACCCCTCTCCATCATTTCTCTCTCTCTTTCTCATCACTATGGACTCACAGATCCTTTGTGATTTCAAAGTTGTATAATTCAGTGCTATTCAAAGTCAGGTCCATGGATCAGCATCACCAGCATTGCCTGCGAGCTGCTTAGAAATGTAAATTCCTGCTCCCTCCCTCCCCACCACTTCAGACTAATTAATCAGAATCTTGGTTGGGGGTAGAGGGTATCCGGGAATTTGTGTTGTGACCAACACTGTTGTACAGTCTTCACTCAGTATCCCTGGAGAATTGGTTCCAAGACCTCCCCAGGATACCAAAATCTGATGATACTCAAATCCTTGATATAAATGGCATAGTATTTGCATGTAACCTACCCATATCCTCCCACACACTTTACATCATTTCTAGATTACTTACAATACCTAATACAATGCAAATGTTATGTAAATAGTTATTATACTGTATTGTTTAAAGAATAATGACAAAAATAAAAGGTCTGTACATGTTCAGAGCAGAAACAATGTTTTTTGGAATATTTTCTGAGGTTGCTTGAAATCATGAATACGGAGGACCGCTTTAATTCATTTCTAGCATTATTCTTTTTGATGCTCAAATTGTTCCAAACTTCCCAGGGAGAAGCCCTTTCAAGCCAGTTACTATGTTCTATTGACACATCCCCACTAGTTTTGAGTACTTCCTTGTTTGGAGAAATACTGAGCTTTTTCAGATTTACCTTTCACTTTCCCTACTTGGCCACCTCAGACCTAGAATTAACCATTCCTCCAAGGAGCCCTGGTTCCTTTTATTGGGGAATGGTGTTTAGAAATGAAGTAAATGTTAACTGTGTTCATTGTAACTGAGGTGTCACTGCATTATAGAAAACAGGAGAAAAAGATAGGAAAAGTGGAAAAAATATACATATTATATGTACTTTAAATATACATATTTAAACTGGGCATGGTGGCCTGTTCCTGGAGTACCAGTTACTTGGGAGGCTGAGGCAGAAGATTGCTTGAGCCCAGGAGTTCAAGGCTGCAGTGAACGATGTTCGAGCCACTGCATTTCAGCGTGTGTGACACAGCAAGACTCTTTCTCAAAAATAAATACATTTTACATGTATGTTTAAAGATAATATATATATATATATATTTAACGATAATACTAATACCTCCAAATTGAATCTACACTATAGAATTTTTTCTTACCTTTCCTTGTTTCTTATTTGTATTCCTCTTTTACAAAGAACTCTGATTCCCCAAAGCACGAATAAATTTACTAATTTTTTCTATCCCACAAGACAACAAAATAGTTTCAGACTTGCTTTACCAATATCACCACCTCTAATAAACCCACTCAGGAAAGTTTAAGATTTCTTCTTAATTCTTTTTGTTCTTATTTAGAGAGCTATGTTCAAAAATTACTTGAATTAATTTATTGTGCTTTTACATTTCTATGCTGTTGATTTTAGATATTTGTATTTTAAAGTTTGATTCTTCTTTATCTATTTGAGTTAATCATTTTTATTTTGAGTTTGTATATTATTTACATGTCTGAAAAGTCAAAACTATCTAAAAAGAAATATTGAGAGAAATCTTGCTCACATCCCTTGTCATTCTACCTATCCTCAACCCATAAGCACTTCCATTCATTTCTTGTTTTTCCTTCCTTTATCTTTGCAAAAATAAGCAAGTACATATAACCATGTTCTTATTTTCCCCTCTTTATTATACAAAACTTCACATTTTATATACACAGAAGAAATAACTGTAAAATATTTATTTTATTATATTAAAGAACAAGAAAGCCTCCTTATATATCAAACTGATTCTTATACATCTCTCCTAAAGTTATATATAAGGTATAATAAAATACAACATTGTACTTGCAAGTCAGATTAGACTTTCTTGCACTTTAAAGCATTTTTCCACTCCAGTTTAATGTACCTACTTTAGTTGCCTATCAATGAGGAACATGAGAGACTGTGATGACGATACCAGCTTCTGTTTACAATGGGATAACTCCTAGTTGCCTCATAGGTTTATTTCTTCTCTTGCTTTAATAATGTATTTTACATATACTCTGAAATTTAGTATAACGTAAAAATGCACAGATCTCAATTTGTAAAAATCCATATATAGAATATATAAAATACATAAAATAGGTAGTTGTATGTAGGTGACTAGAATTCTGTATAGTTCTCAATATTTTCCAAAGTTTCTACAGTAAGCATGTGTTACTTTTATATTAAGGGATAACACACTTTTAAAGGAGCTGTTTATTCTTCATAGGGTACATAAAATACAAGTGGACAATGCATATATGGCCTTAGAACTGTCATTCAAATGCATCAATCTAAAGTATTAAGAAGTCCTTTTAAAGACCAGAAGCACTGCAATGTATAGACACATGGGGGCACTGTAACCAAGAATTAATAATTAAAGAAAAATCCAATAACCAAAACAGTTAACATGTATTGAAAATTCACCATAGTCCAGGTTCTGTTCTTAGCATTTATATGTATAATCTCTTTGAATCCTCACGTTAAATCTGCGGAGGACCCTTATTTATACAGTGAAGAGATCTGAGGCTCAAAGCTACGCAGCCACCTAAAATTGTGAAAAGCATTTATCGTGGTCATTTATACATAATCAAGCTTCCACTATCAGTTGTTTGGTAAGAATTTTATACTGTACTTCTGTGCAAAGGTTTAGTTCTCTCTTAAGCCATGGCCTGCTTCATATTATCAAATGCTTTCTCAGCAGGTGTGGTGGCGCAGACCCGTAATCCCAGCACTTTGGGAGCCCAAGGCAGACAGATCACTTGAGGTCAGGAGTTCGAGACCAGCCTGGCCAATATGGTGCAACCCCATCTCTACCAAAAGTACAAAAATTAGCTGGACACGGTAGTGTGCACCTATAGTCCAGCTACTCAGGAGGCTTAGGCAGGAGAATCACTTGAACCCAGGAGGCGAAGGTTGTGGTGAGCCGAGATCACAATACTGCATTCCCACCTGGGCGACAAGAGTGAAACTCCGTCTCAAAAAAACAAAAACAAAAAACCAATAAAACCAAATACTTTCTCTATTGCTCTACTCGAAGTCTAAGAACAGCTACAGAGCAGAGAATGGATATTTAATAAAATTTGTTTTTTACCAGAACTATATCATAAAATTACAGAAAGTTAGAAAAATGGTTAAATATAACTATTAGCGTTTTCTTGCATTTTCTTGCAGTCTTTATTCTTCTTCAATGTGTATATATTCAATGTATTATTTAAAACTATATTTACTTCTTAACAGGTAAATAAAAATTGCATATATTATGATGTCAATGTGATGTTTTGAAATATGTATACAGTTTGGAATGGCTAAATTAATATATACATTACTTTATGTACTTATTTTTTTGTGGTGAGAACACAAAATCTACTCTGTTAGTGATGTTCAGTTATACAATACATTGTCATAAACTATAATCACCATGAGCTCTTGAATTCATTCCTCCTGAGTAAAATTTTGTATTCTTTGACTGATATCTACCTGCACCAGGCCTGGTAATCACCATTCTACTCACTGCTTCTATAAGTTCAACTTTTTAAGATTCCACATTTATATGAGAGCATGTAGTATTTGTCTCAATATATCATTTTTGATAATTTGGTAATTCGATTTTTTTCTTCTATTATCACATTCACATATTATGTACCTTTACTGTGTTATATATCTTTTAGAACCATAATTTTCAGTGTTTTATTGGTGTTTTCTTTTTGTTTTTTTGAAATGGAGTTTCATGAGGGTTGGAATCAACTTCTTCCAAATTCCTGTTAATGTTGACATTTTACTTTTAGGTCTTGTTATTTAAGAAATACATTTTGCAAAACCATAGCTGCCATAGATACTGATTTCTCTGATGAATCTGGGCAAAGTACGTTGAAAATTTTGTGGAAAGGGTTCACCGCTCTAGGTGCCATTAAGAACATTTGTGATTAGTGGAGATTAAAATGTCAACATTAACAGGAGTTTGGAAGAAGTTGATTCCAACCCTCATGAATGACTTTGAGGGAGTTAAAGACTTCAGTGGAGGGGATCACTGCAGATGTGGGAGAAACAGCAAGAGAACCAGAATTAGAAGTGGAGCCTGAAGTTGTGACTGAATTTCTGCAATCTCATGATCAAATTTGAATGTATGTGGGGTTGCTTCTTATACATGAGCAAAGAAAGCAGTTTCTTGAGACAGAATCTATTGAAATTTCCTTCTTGGGAGAGGAGGAAAAGAGAGCTCTAGAGCTCCTCAGAGTGGCAACTAAATGCTGTTATCTGAAAGCAAAACAGTGGGGTGGGTCACATCTACTCAAACACCTCACTGCTCCTGGGCCAGGAAGCATTATCCCATTATATGCTGGGTAAAGGTAAAATTGGAAATATTTGGTGAACTGGAAAATCAGAAATATTTGGAAAATACTGGAAAATTGGAAATATTTGGTAAAATGATTATTAAGCATAAATAATATTTATTAATTGAAAGAAGGAAACAATTTGAGTAAATTAGAGGTTATCTAAGGAGGATTTACCTAAGAAACATAGAGAATAAGGAAGGAATAGGAGGTGGAGTCAGTGACTAATTGGGCGTGGCAGGCATGAAGGAGCAGAATGACAGTAGATTTTCAGCCTGGATGATTATAGGAAGGGTGATGCCAATAAAAAGACAAGGTGAGAGGTGCAAGCTTGGGTGTGTGCCTATGTGTGTGCTTGTCAGGATGCAGGTGAGACAGCTATATTTGGCCTTACCTTTTGCTTGATAAGATCTATTATCTTAGCTTCAGGCCTTTTGCTCAGTATACTCTGCTTCTCCTTTGTGTTGAGTTACTAGAGACCCAGCAAGAAATCAGAATAGGTCCCTGCTCTGGGGTGGATGGACAGACTCCATAGACAAAAAGCATATTCAGGAATTTTAAGGATATATAAGGTGTTTTATGTGCATTACTTAATTTAATCTTCAAAATATCTCATGAGTAAAATATGATTATGTTTCTCTTAAAGAAAAAGAATTATTAGACTATCTAGAATTCAGCTCTGCTGTGTAATCTTGTGCAAGTTAGTTCACCCCTCTGAGCTTTCGCTCTCAATTTTAAAAGGTGAATACTCCCTACCCTGATGGTCATGAGGACTATGGTGTTGTGAAAGGGCCGGAGAGTCCACCAGCACACTTCCCTGAGGTCCTCTCACCCTGCCAGGGCCTGTGATCCAGAGAAAGGGGAGAGGGGCACCTAGCCCCACCCCTGGCCCTTGTAGCCAGGTGATGTCATGCCCCTCACCCTCCACACACTTGGGGCTGCCCTTGAGCTGTGGCCTACAGAGCAATGATTAGACCCTACTCCTGGCCCACCCAGCGCACTGATGTCATGCTCTATGAGCTGCTGCTGCACGCTGATGCTGTCACCCTGTGGGTGTTCTTACCCTCGAGGACCCAGAAACTAGTTTTCTAGAAGGAGAGTCAGGCTCCAAGAGCAGTGGGGCTTGTGTGAAGTTGATGTGACATCAGCCTAGTGACCAATAGCTCTGGCCAACTTACAGGGCCATATCTAAACCTTGGGGGCTCCTTGTCTGATGGTTGCACTGAGATTGAATTCAATATTGGTTACTTCCACAAAACAATGTACAGGCTGCCTCTCTAGAGGGGTAATGGAAGAATAACTTGACCTCTAATCTAAAGTTCTTTTTAAAAAGAGTTGTATACGTGTGTTGCCTCTACTCATTTCCTACTCACTCCTTAACCCATTCCAACTGTTAAAGATTATTTCTAAAAGGTAAAATCTAAAATCTATGCAAATATACAAACATAAAATAAACATGTGTCAATTAGTTAATTAATAAAGGAACCAGTTGTGAATCTAAAATAAACAGTAGAGAGACTTACTCTCCAAAACGGAGTTAACTTGAGAATAGTAAGGAATTATAATTTGGGATGTGGGTTCTATGTCAGACCACAGATGCATCCAAAGGGGTTTGGGTAACAGCAGGCTTTTAAAAGAAGAAAGAATTAGAGGTAACTTGCTTTGAAACAAAGCCATTGGTTGCAGGGGCTTGTTGCAGGAGTTGGCATTAGCTTACTGGTGGAGACAGCCATTGTTAGGCAAGTGTCCTTGTGCAAGTGGCTTATCTGGTATACTGTGATTTTAAGGAATTTCTTGCAATAATTTCTGTTCCAAACATAGGTGCCTTAGGGTTTCTTCTCCATGGCCTCCTGGCTCCACCTTATTAGAGTTTGATATAAGTGACTCTTTTGACACTGATAACTTCACACAGTAAGACATTATGACTGTCTCAAAGAATTTTAAGAAGCGCATAAATAGGGAGTAGTATTCTAGAATGAATTTCCTTCCCCATCCTCTCTCTCATCCAATGAATGAACAAGATCTTTTGACTCAGCTTCCAAATTGGATTAATATTTTCTCCAGCTTCACAAATACCATCTTAGTCTGAGAAAAATCATCTGTGGATCTGACTATTGCCTTCCAATTGGCCTCATCTGCCCCCCCCCAATCTGTTTACTAGAGTTTCCAAAGTGATCTTTTTTAAAAAAAAAAGAAAAAGAACAACACTAAATTAGATCATGTTGCTTCCCTTTGGAAAATCTTCCAAGGACTTCTCTGCTTGGAGATTAAAATCCACTTTGTGCTTGCTTACAAGGAAATATGTAATCTATCTGTGCCTCTTCTCCAACATCATGTACCACTCTGTCTCCCCGTGGTGCTCTAGGGCCTTCTGCTTAGAATGCTCTTCCTCCCGAATTTTCCACTGTCATCTCCTTTTCATTTTCAGATTTCAGCTTGAATATTGCCTTCTCAGGCCTTTTCAGACCCTCCATTCTAAAGTGGCCAATCAATTATTCTTAAAACTCTAAATATCTGATCACTTTAATACAAAATTTGTGTATTGTCTACCTCTCCAACCCCAAATAAAATGAAAGTGCATAAATTCAGCAAGAAAAGCTCTGACTTATGCTGCTAACCAATGTCTTCTCAGCTCATAGGACACTTAATTGAGTTCAGCATGGTATCTATTCATGAGTTGGGGTTTTATCACTTAAGTGAAGCAATTACTGTGAATATTCTCGCTGTTCTGATTTTGTAATAGCCAGGACAGGTAAAACATTCCCAGTATTAAGCCTATGCATGTATCCTAGATCTAGTTCTTTCCCTAGGTCTGGTTTTATAAATGCTGGTGATAAACCAGGTCTGATTTGTTATATGATCATTTTGTGTGATCACATAATGGCTGTGATTCTAGGTTATCTTTGGTAGTTAAAAAAAATGACAGTACAGCTAACATAATAACTTTTGCAAAAAAATCAGTGGTAAGTTGCAGACTGTTGTCTAAAGAAAGGATAACCAAAGTAAGGAAATTTGATGGTAGCAGTTGCTATTACATGAATTGTAAAAATTACTGTATGTAAAAATTTAAAAATAAAAAATAAGCAGTTAATTGTCATAACAAAAGGTCTAATTATTTAAAGTAATTAGAGACACATTTACAAACTATATTTGATTATATTTGATTATTTTATATGAAATATACTTTGGATTAAAGAAAAACTGTTAAAAATATTTTCTGTTCTTGATTGTTAAAGGATATTATCAAAGATGATCTTTTCAATGATGCTAACAGTTTTCTCTTTTAATTGCTTAGATCATAATCTAGAAAAAGAATTTTAGGTTAATAACTCAATCTAAATTTCTTAGAATGGAACTTAAAAACTCACTATTTAGCAGACATTTTTTGCTCCATCTCTGGCCAATCTCCATGTTGAATTAGAGAGGATTCCAAATAAGACCCGGGGAAGGTGACATTTCAGAGTGAAAATGGAAGTAAGTGAAAAGCAGAGAAACTGATACTTTAGCCAAAGATGTGAATCCAGGTCTTGTTCTGGAGACAGAATATAAATGAGATTAGCTGGAAGGGTTGGTGGGAGCCAAATCATTAAAGGCTGTAAAGCTGATGAGTTTGGATCTTACTCTGTGTGGGAAGCCAACAGATTTTAGACTGAGTACCATGGTCCTCTGTTGTTCTTGTTGTTGTAATGGATAAGATTGTGACTAATTGTGCAACATTAGCTAAGTAATGGACAAAAATAGACCTCACATACTTAATCAGAATCAATGGGGGCCAGGTACTAGTGGTGATTATAAACAAAAGGAGTTTCCAGTAGATCTTGGAATTACACATTAGAGCTAAAGGACATATAAAAAAAGATTTATTCATTTATCTTTCAGTAGTTATTTACAGGGCACTAACCATGAGTCAGGCACACAGGGAGACCTCCAGGCTATTTTCAGTATGTCAAAAGACCTAAAAGAAAATTGTCTACTTCTCCTCAACAGGCTGAGTAGAGTGATTCAAATTTCTTGTTTGCTTTGGGTTGGAATTTATGGGAATTCACTATGGGAACACTGATAATCTCAGGCTGACCAGAAGCTCTGATGAGATGATAATTGGTATTTTTTTTTTTTTTTTTAAAGAGAATGAACTGAAATTTACTTATTTATTTAGAGATGGAGTTTCGCTCTTGTTGCCCAGGTTGGAGTGCAATGGCACAATCCTGGCTCACCGCAACCTCTGCCTCCTGGATTCAAGGGATTCTCCTGCCTCAGCTTCCTGAGTAGCGGGGATTACAGGCATGTGTCACCACACCCAGCTAATTTTTTGTGTGTTTAATAGAGACAGGGTTTCTCCATGTTGCCAGACTGGTATCAAATTCCCAACCTCAGGTGATCCACCCGCCTTGGCTTCCTAAAGTGCTGGGATTACAGGCGTAAGCCACCACACCTGGCCTAAAATATCACCATTCTTTCAGACTGTCTTTTTATTTTTATTATTTTTTTAAGACTGAGTCTCTGTCACCCAGGCTGGAGTGCAGTGGTGCAATCTCGGCTCAACGCAACCTCTGCCTCCTGGGTTCAGGCGATTCTCCTGCCTCAGCCTCCTGAGTAGCTGGGACCACAGGCACTTGTCACCATGCCTGGCTAATTTTTTGTATTTTTAGTAGAGACGGGGTTCCACTGTGTTGGCTAGGCTGGTCTCAAACTCCTGAACTCAGGTGATTCCCCTCTGCCTGGGCCTCCCAAAGTGCTGGGATTACAGGCACGAGCCACCACACCCAGCCCTGAACTGAAATTTAATGTAGTTTGCTAGGTAAAACTATTCAGAATGTGGAAAAGCTGATGCAGGAAAGGAGGATATTCAGGAGACAAAAGTAATGAAATTCAGATTCCCACCTTTACACAGTCTCTTTTATATAAAAGCCAACCTACTTCTCCTTCCCTAATTTCCAACTCAGTAAAGGCCCCACAGTTTTTCCAGCTACAAAACCCAGAGGCCTGGCCATTCTTCTCAACTCGTACTTCCACTTATTTCTTCCATCAAATCAGAAACCAAACTATTGACTCTATCTCTGAAACTTTTCTAGAATCTTACCTTCTTTATTCACACTATTCTGGCCTTTGTTGGTGTTACAAGAGACACTCTTCTTCCACCATACTATGGCTTTTTCCTTTGTTTTGCAGAGTAGGTGGAATTCACAAACTAACTGTTGAGCAAACCAAGGTCTGTGTGACCTTGCCCAGAAAGACTAATTATGTGTCGTGCAACAGGGAATAAAATATGCCACAGTTGTCAAATTCTTCTGAGATAGCCTTCTATTTCCAGAAGCTGTGCTTGCTAGTTATTGGGTTTTTATTAGAAAAGAAGGAGGAATGTGTCCTTCAGTGTCCTGAATGAGATAGAAAGTTGTGATTGGGTATCATAATCTAATCTGCCTTAATTGAGATAAGCAAGGAATGATGAGTTTGTCACAGCAGGCTCACCATTCCTGCTCAAGGAAAAAGTTGTAACTATGAGCACCTCTCCTCTTGGGCAGTTGGGCCTGCTGTGTGCATGCAGAAATGAAGGTGATAACTATTGCTTAGCATTGTCTTGAATAAATAATAAAAGTAAAGTTAAAAGAAATTTAATAAACCACTTTCAGTGTATTCCATGTCCTGAAACTATTATCTCCATAATAAATGTAAAGTTAAAAGAAATTTAACAAACCACTTTCAGTGTATTCCATGCTCTGAAACTACTATCTCTTTGCACCTAGGAAAAACAAAGTAAGACCTAGCCTAGTGAGGTACAAATTGTAATCACTTGTCCAGTAGCCATTTTTCTTCTTTTTGTTATCATATTTGACACATATATATACTTTAAAAAATTTGTCTTTTATTTTAAATTCAACTGGCAATCCTGTATGTTTTAGCAACCCTAATATTCATGAACTCAACAGTCATATTCCTTGATAGCATATACTTATATGAATATGTTCAGATTGGCCCCAAAAAATAATTTTTACAATAATTTTTCCTCTGTCTAGAGTTCCTCTTCTCATAGTTTCAAATGAGTAATTAAAAGCCATACCAGCAGTATCAAATTTTTAAAAACAAATATAAATGACATACTGTGAACAAAGAATTAAATATCCTGACTTAACAGTCAGAAAAATTTATGGAAGACTTTGAAATGGCAAAAAAAGATTACTGAGTCTTCTGTCTTGTGCATCCTTGTGGGGTATCTCCTCCTTTGATTTTATTTTTTCATCTACAACTTTGTAGATGATAGAGTCTGCAGATGACTCTTGTCCATAATGTGCAAATGAATTGTGTCCAAGTGAAGGGACAACTGATTTCCTTCCATATCCTTGTGGAAAAAGCCAGTTTTGCATCTATTTGTAAATTCATTTCAGCATTCCTTATCTCTCTTTCTCTCTCACTTTGAATTCACCTTTGAACCAATTATATCTTTTACACGTTCTCTCATTAATTAATGAATTAAATAAAACCTTTGACACATGACCATTTTACATTTTATAAGAATGTAATACATATATTAATATATTATATATACATTTTATAACAATGTAAAAAATATATATAAAATATGTATATATTCAGCAGTGCCTCTGAAAAAAAAAGTTCACTGAGAGTTGATCAGTTAATGCTAGAATATGTTTTCAATTATCTCAGGAGGCTTTTTATGTTTTTCTTAAAGGAATTCCAAAACAAATTATTTCTTACACATATTTTTGGTAATTTTTTTGCTAAGGAGAAATAAAGTATAATAACTTACAAGATAAAATTTGAGGCACTGTTGTCATAGGGAAACTTAGCAAAGTAACTGGAAGATAAGACTGAGGTAGAGGAAGAGAAAGAGAATGACTTTTTAATAGTAAACAAATGAACAAACAAACAAAACCCATAGCTCTTGTGCTAAATCCTTACAGAGAGATGGACAATGCCTTTAGCATCTGGACCAATTAATAGCCTTACTCTTAAGCAGTTTTTACCCAATATGAGGACCAATTCTTGGGGGGAAGGAAGAAGGATGGAAATGGAGAAGAAAGCCTACAACACTTCCCCTTAGAGGCCAACACACCCCTTCTGTTCAGTCTACTCACTTCCAGATATTCCCTCTTCAAAAGCACCCCATTCTCCTGCCATGAGCCCTGCCCTTCCGATGCCCTACTTGTACGTAGGGACTGTATGGAGAGATAATATGACGAACATTTTAAGAAAAGCAAAGGGAGGGAACAGTGCTTTTGGTGGTGTGTTGTTCTGGGCTAGATCCTTTAGGAAATGAGGAGCTGGAAGGAAAGGAATAACCACATGGGCATGTGGTATGGTAGATTTTGGATCTCTCTGAATACTTAGAAAAACTTTAGCAGGTTTCCAAGTGATGGCCCTTCAAGCCTACACAGCAACAATACCCCAAGCTCCCCAGCTGCCCTATCAGGAGCCTTCAAAGCAGAACCCCAGTGTGGAGAGGGTTTGGGGGAGAGTGAGGTGGTGTGGGTACAGATTTATTGATCTAACACCAGCAACAGCAGGCTCCTCGCTCCAAACTGAGGTTCACACTTGGTGAGGGCAGGGGCATTCCCCACCTCCTGGGCTACCCTAGTAACTCTCAGAGCCTTGAAAATCCCTGGCCCCTATATCTCCAATCCCCAATGAAAGTTGTGGGTGCCAGAAGTACCACTGGCCCTAAATGATTTTTTCATAGCTACTGTTTTTTTTATCCAGATGAAAATAACTGTTGGCCAGGCCCAGTGATTCATGCCTGTAATCCTAGCTCTTTGAGAGGCCAAGGCAGAAGGATCACTTGACCCCAGGAATTAGAGACCACTCTGGGCAAAATAGTGCAACCTTGTCACTATTATTACCAAAAAATTAGTTGAGCATGGAGTATTGCTCAAGCCCAGGCTCCAGTGAGCTATGATTGTACCACTACATCCAGCCTGGGCAGCAGAGTGAGACCCTGTCTCAAAAAAAAAAAATTGTAGTAACTTTCATTAATACTTTATTACATATTGCCATATATCTATTTCTATATCTATAATCTCCAATTCTCAAATCAAAATGTGCAAGGCAGCTATTTTTAGAAAGGGTCCTGGACAGTATAAACAGTTCATTAGTGGGTGGCTGCATTCTACAGAGCCCTGGGAGCCACAGAAGTGCCTGCTGCAAAGCTTTGGCTCTTCCCAGTGTCCCCTTGTCCCTACCTGTAGCCTCTGAATGGTTTCTGTTCCAGTCCCCAGCAGAGGCTTCTATAAGAAGAGATGTTGCCTTTGCCTGCCACATCTAAATATCTTTCCTAAGTCCTGGCTTAGGAGAAGGCAAAGTTTCAGACTTGTGCCAGGAAAATATTAAACCATAGTCCTGACGAATGTGGCCATAGCTGGCTTATTTATTAATTACAATCTGTTTTCTCACCAGTTAGTTTAGTGCAGGGACCATGTACAGCCAAGCCCTAGCAATATGCCTGGTACAGAGAAGATGTTTAGTAAATATTTGTTAGGGAAAATGAATGCATTGCATGCAATCTTTTACTTTGTTCACATTAGAAAACAAAAGCATGCAATTCTCTTTTAGCATTAATAAGTATTGTATTATTAATGATGGAACAAATTAGAATGATGAAACAGCAGAATGTTATTAAAGGCCAAAGGTAATAAATTCCCTATTTCCTCTAACAGATTCAGATACATATAGGTAGATTCCTTAGTACAATCATAAAATCTTGCAAGTAGAATGAACACAGGTTACATTTATTTTAAAAATTATAAAGTAGTACATGCTCACAGTAAAAAATTCATACTACACAGATGTGTAGCCAAAGAGTTTCCTTTTATATCACCCCCTCCAATCCTACTTCCCTCTCTAGAGAAAAGTGTTGTTAATGACTCAGTATGTATCTATCAAAACTTTTATGCATTTATAAATATGTACAGTGATTCTACATAAGTAGGATTATGATCTTTATATTATAAACTCATGAGTTGATGTTTCATTAATCATCTTTTCACTTCAGTGTAGTTAACTCTGCTGGCTGCACATTGTGGCTATCCCGTAAATTATTTAATTATTCTCTTACTGGTGGATTTTCAGGTGCTTCCAACATTTCATTCTTAGAACAATTGCTGTGATAAGCATTTATATGTATGTGTCCATTTCTCATATTTTCTTATATTTTTGTAGAAGAGATCTCTAGAAATGGCATCACTGGGTGAAATGATATGCGCATATAAAATTTTGAGACACTACCAAATGGGTCTCTAAAAATGTTATATTTCCAAAAATCATGCGTTGATGAAACATGATTGATGATTGATATAGATGATTGACATGTTCATCAGATAGATTTGACAGCCCCTTGGCTGCATTCTTACCGATACTATTTTCATTTTTCTCCATTTTAAGTGTGAAAAAATTGTATCTCCTTGTTATTTTACTTTTTGTTTTCCTGAATACCAGTGAGGGTGGGCATCTTTTCAAATCTTCCTGGTCATTTCTCTTTCACCATATGTGAATTACCTGTGCATGTCCTCAGGAGGTAGAGATCTCTATCCTCTTGTGCAACCAATAAGGCTAACACTGGAGCTGAGAGTATGAGAGCATGTGTAAATTGTTTGGGATTGTTTGCCTGATACCCACCCACTCTGGCTTCCAAAACCTGGAAGGTTTGGCTTACAGATACTTCACATGACTGTCAAGAGTGCTTTAGTCAACAACTCCAGGCTGGGGAAAAGAAAGGACCTATAAATTGAATTATCGTGTATCTGAAAGCAATCAGGACTCCCATCCCTGGAAGTAAGCAGGGTAGCACTAACATTTGATGTATTACTACAGCTTTAATATAAGATTAATTGGGATTGGGTAAAGATAGAGGGGTTTGCCCTCTTTAGGATTATGGAGAGGGATGATCCCTTATAACCCCATGGAAGGCCTCGGAAAAAGAAAATGATAGGTTTGTGTTATTTAAATGCCAACCTAAGGGATGCTTTGAAAGCCAGAAAGTTTCTATGGCAGCTCAAAAGTTGACTCATCTCCTGCAGATGTGCTGAAAACTAGGCTCAGATCTGATTATAAAGGTGGCAGTGCTGCAAAGGAGACTAGATAGATGCATGGCCTCAGCGAAGCTCCTGCATCAAGGTCAGGGCCCTGATAGAGGAAGAAAGTGACCCTGAGACTGGGTATAAGGATCATATTGGTGGATGAGTCTGAGATTCTTAAATTTCAGATTTACCTGAGCCATATTACCTGTCAGAAATAGTTCCCCTGAAGAAAAGTCTTCTCTTGCCTGAAGAATGCACTATAGCCTTACATGAAGCACATGCCTCACAAGAGGACACAGATTCTCTTCAAGAATTCCCCTCAAGAATCTTCCCCCTTCCCCTGCCCCTTATTTTATAGACTTAAAACAAGAGTCAACTCAAAGCCCAGCCTTAGAAGAGAAATACAAGACCTATTCTTGGAATAAATGACTTACATACCAAAGGAATTACAGAACCTTGCTAACAAATATGCACAGAAAGAAATAAGGTAAAATATATGATCTCAAAGATGTTTTTCCAGTGGGAAAAGTGTACAACAGGCGGGAGAAGGGAAATTCATTGACATACAAATACTCCCATGACTCAGGGTGCCTGGAATAATTAGTTCTAAGAGTTTTCTGTGATGGCTTGTTGAACCCTGGACATGAAGAAGGATGATAGTAAATGAAGTGGATCTTCCAGAATTTCCTTGGCATGGTATTACATTGGTTCTTGGTATAGGAAACATTAGAATGGATTTAATATGTAAGGTCTAAGAACTCGAAACCTGTGTTCTCCAAGAGGGCCAAACACTGTACTGAGGTAATAAGGAATGCACTGATGAGAAGCCCCTGGTATTTATTGGAAAAGCTTGGTAATTGCTATTTTCTGCAGGTTGGATAATCTCTGTTTCTTGCAGACAGTGAGATAAGCTTTCATGAAATGGGGCTCCTTGATGTCAGTGGGGATTTTGGGATTCCAGAATGGCAGCAGCTAGAAGATAGCACTTTCAAAGGCAAAATGGTGTAGTGTCTGGAGCAAGGCCAGAGTGGCAATCAGGGTGCCTCCATTTACAATACCTATGGCAATGGATGAAAAATAGCGTGCATCTAGGTGTGACATAGATGAGCACCCAACCAAGACTTTGCTTGATTTTTTGGCATTAGCTTTATTATTTTTGTTAAAATGACATGTACAAATTGTAAGAAATCCAATGTATATTGAAAATTCCCCCAAAAGTAATATTCTCACCAGAGAACACCAACTTTAACATTTTGGTGACCATTCATCCAGCTATCTGTGTTTGTGTTCATAGTTTTATATGCATGAGATCTGGCTGTATGTGCTGTTTCTTTAACCTGCTTCTTTAGCTCAGTTTTCTATAGGCATCCTTGTTTATCAGTGACAATAGTCAAGAATTTTGACTATACAAGGACAGTATGACATCATTTTATGAGCCTCGACATTGGGCCAGATTGTCTCAGTTCAAATGCGAAGTTTATCAATTTCTAGCTTTGTGAAAATAAATTGAATTCCCTGCACCCCAATTTTCTCACCTCTAAAATTGGTATAATAACCATACATAGTTACTTAGACTCTTGTGAGGATTAAAGGAGAGTTAATACACTGATCAATGCCTGACAAGTGTCACCTATTATTAGCCATTGCTTTATAGTCTCCTAATAGTGGAAATTTTTTATTTTTGAAAAAATTTGCATAAACAATGTTGCAGTGAACATCCTTGCCCCTATATCTTCTTATATTTGTGATTATTTTCTTAAGAAAATTCCCAGAAAAGAGATCTCCAGAGGAACAGTCATGATCCTTTTTCCTGAATGATATATTTTGTATTTTTCAGAATTTAAAGTTTCTAGCACGTGAATTGTGTGCTCCTGGGCTACACATGTAAATATGGATGTGTCCTATTATCTCCTTTTATTATTAAATAGGAATTTGAACTTGGGGGAGAGGTAAATTAGAAAACAAGAGCTCATATTGACATGTGGTGTTTCGTGACTTTTAAATTACTTCTAATTCCATCCCCTGCATGTTTTGGCATGCATACAGCAGCACTGAATCTTGACCAGGGTATCATGTTTAGAACAAGTGAGTGAGATCAGTGACCTTGTGCTAATGACCATGATCCTTTGGAAAGTGGTTTCTATAACATGATCTAGTAGCTTAATGGATGATATCTGAGTCTCGAGAAAAAAATTTCATCGATTCATCCCACTTTGGCATCCAGATGTAGCATTTAGATGCTTCCCAGTTCTCCCATCCATGACAAGTGATCCTCATGGCAGTATTTGCTGGCTGGGTTCCTGTTCCATGGTGCCTTGTCTCTGAGCCTATGAACCACTGTTAATTTCCCTCTAGAGAAAGGAAGCTTCATTCATTTCACTCTCTATATTCCACCTCTATGTTCTGCTCCTCTAAGGAAAGCTCTACCTTGACTCTCTGTCCTTTTCCTTAAAATTTAACTTAATCTTTTCCTGAAACATTTTTCCTAACTTAACTTCTCAGTGCCTCTCTCTAGACTAGATTTTCATGTAACAGATCTGTTTTAGCGAGAAGCTCATCCATTCCTTTCTTTGCATGTGTTTGGAATATGGAGCCTGGGAGGTGGTAAAGTCAGGCATTGAAATTGATTAAAACTGGTCTTAATTCATGTTTTTATGAATTTGTTCTTCATTCATGCTTCCATTCAGTTTTTTACATGGGTGTCATTCATTTTCTTTGTCATTATGCAATCATTCGTGCATGAAATAGATTTATAGTCTATGTGCCTGCATTCAGTTTTCATACATTTATCTCAGTACCCATTCATTCATTCATGCTTTAATTCATTCAATTATTTAACTCAATTATTCATACCCCATTATCCATGAGGTGCTTATTTCACATTGCATCGCTGTGTCAAAACATCTCATGCACTCCATAAATATATATACTTACTATGTACCCACCAAACATAAAATAAAAATTAAAAATAATTTAATTATTCATTTGCATAGAATTCATGTATCAATTATTTATTCATTTGTTTCTTCTATATCAGTCTGGAAGCAAGAAACCAATGGCACACTCAAATTCAGATGATTTGAAGGGATTATTTACAAAAGTGTAAGCAGAATATAAGACCACAAATGTTAGTGTAGCACCCTATGGCCAGCATCAACTGAGCACTATTATCACCCCCGGGGCTGAAAAAACAAGGGAAGGGATATCCTGAAGCCTCACATTGAAGGATGCATTAGGCCCCTGATAGTCTATATAGGAGGGAATCTGGGCATAAATATTATGATCTAATGCTCCTTCCTCTCCTGCTCATGCCTCCTCACCCCCAATATCGTTTGAATGGAATTGGAAGTCAGTGTGCAAGAGAGAGATAGAGGTGGTTCCCACTGATCAGCCTTCTGGGGCACAGGGCAGGAGAAAGGGGGAGTGGAAAGAGGATCTGGAGAAGCAGAGGAAAGATATTCACATACCCTCTGAGGTGCTAAGGATGGGCAGCACTGTGTTTCTCTTTGTCTTTCCTACTAGTGAGAAAGAAACAGCAGAAATGGGCTGGAAAATTCTGTCCAGGAAACTATTTTCATACCAGAAAGCCACATAGAATGGAATCAGCCCTGCTATCCATGAATCTTTGGACTATGCCTCTTTGAGGAAGTCTTTTGGGTTCCTCTACTACTTCCAACCAAGAAGGGCACTCTCTTCCGTGACTATATTTTAACAACATATTGCGTCTGGATGCCTGCACTACACATCATGAGGACACGGAGTGTGTCTTGTCTTATGTCCCCAGAGCCTAGCCAGGGCCTGGCACAGAGTAGATGTGGCATGAAAGGATGAATGGATGCATGAATGCCTGAATGAAAGGATGCTGAGAATAAGGAGGTAATAGGCTCTTGACTTTCTTTCACAGTCCCACAAGGTGGCAGCAATTACCACGGTCCAATTTTTATGTGCAGCATTCAGATACACATCTTCATCAAAGGTCTCCTGAATAGGATAGGTCTATTTTTAAAATTATTATATCAAGGACGGAATAATGCACTGAGGGAAAGAAAGGAAAAAAAGTAAATATTTACTGCCATGAATATGTAGACATATAATAGATATGGCACTATAGATTTTATTTTAAAAGGTTTAATACCTGGGTAATGGGGTAACCTGTGCAGCAAATCACCACGACACGTTTACCTATGTAACAAACCTGCACATCCTGCACATGTACTCCTGAACTTAAAATAAAAGTTGATGAAAAACATGAAAGCAGGACTTCCAGGAGATTTGCACACCCACGTTCAGAGCAGTAAGCAATCCAAATGTCCTTTGATGGATGACTGAATAAGCAAAATGTAACGTATGCAAAAAAAAAAAAGCATTTAGAAAACATGTGTTACTAAATTTGCAAAAGAAATAAAATTTTCCCTCTGTGAAAACGTTAGATACATCAATTATATTTGCCTTGTGTGGTGTCTATGTTATCTGGTTACCAAAAAGTCACTTTCTGAGTTCTTCCTGTACACCTGGTCCTGTTTCTGGACTTCAAAGTTAAAAATTTCACAGATTCTGGTTTCTTGGGTAGCTTGGCTTCTTTCCCATCTTCTCTCCAGTCACTTCAGTCTTCGCAGAGACTGCACTTTGTGCTTCTTATCCTGGGCTGTAAATTCTTGAATTTGTCACTGTTTCAGGTCATATAAACTTCCGAAAAACAGCACCACTTTTTTTTAAAAAGTTACTAAATTTTCTTTACAAGCTCAGGGATGATGGTGTCCAAGTGAAGTCAACGGTACCTTACTTTCATTGAAAGTACTTAAAATTCCTGTTTGTTTTAGAAATCAACAGTATCATTTCTTCATTAAAAAAAATTTTGTTTTAACTTGCAGAAATCTTGCTTGGAGTTTTATTACTTTTGCACTGTAGCAAAGATTGCTAAAATTGATCTTCAAAGTTATTAGCAATTCTGGATTTAGCATAAATTTTTTCTTCTAACTTGAAACAAAGCCATGTCAAAGAGATTAAGACTGCTAAGTAAAAGAAGACTCTTTTTTATGATCAAGAGGTCACGCTGGGTGTGGTGGCTCATGCCTGTAATCCCAGCACTTTGGGAGGCTGAGGAGGGTGGATCACGAGGTCAGGAGATTGAGACCAGCCTGGCCAATATGGTGCAACCCTATCTCTAAGAAAAATACTGAAAAATTAGCTGGGTGTAGTGGCGAGCATCTGTAATCCTAGCTGCTCAGGAGGCTCAGGCAGGAGAATCGCTTAAACCCAGGAAGCAGAAGTTGCAGTGATCCAAGATTGCACCACTGCACTCCAGCCTGGACAACAAAAGCAAAACTCCGTCTTAAAAAAAAAAAAAAAAAAAAGAGAGAGAGAGAGAGAGTACCGCAGAAAATCAATAAGAAGCTATGGAGGTGATTGGCCAGACCATGAGTGAATTCTTGAGTTAAGATGTCTGTCTTAATAACAGATAAGAAAAAGAAAGACAAGAATAGGAAGAGAATAAAGGGGAAAAAAAAGCACACAACACAATTGCATCAGTGTACATTGGCTTCTTGGCAGTGGATCAAGTCTCTTGGAGGTTGTTTCTCCCAAATCTCTCAGGTTTTTCATAGCTGCTAAAGGAGAACTCACACTCATTCAACACCTGCTGAATCCCAGGAACCAAATCAATCTTTTAAACATTGTAACACTTAAGCTTTACAATAGCTCTGTGTCAAAGTACAATTTTAAAAAAGTTAAAAACACAACTCTGATACAAAAATTTAACGCACATGTCAAAAATGTACTCAACTCATTGATGAACGAAGGAACTAGCCAACTGGTAGAGTTGGCACCCAAGGGCATTTGAGAACAGGCTTACGTAGTGTATCAGGAAAAAAAAAATACCCAAAAGACTGTTAATGTCCTACAGATAGTAAAATTATAACCTTTAACATTATTTTTTCCTATTGGACAGAAATCTACAAATTAACATGTAACTTCATAATGGCGCTCTGATCCAATAGCAAATAACAAAGTCAAACAAAGGTTCATTCTCCTTGGAATCAAATTATCCTTGAGCAGCCCTGCTAAATAATGACCCAGCACGATGCTGAAAAATGAAGTCATCCTTTCCATTATTTTTAATTTCTTGTTCTACCTCCAGCTTTTTGTCTCTACAGTGAGAGTCTGTGGGGTCTGAGGTTGGCTATGTCTGTCTTTTTCACCACTGTGAAAAACATGCAAACATGTAATGTGCAGTGACAAGCAGTACATAAACATTTGTTTAGCTGAATTGAGTTGAGTTTTAGAAAGGTTAGTAACTTGCATAAAATCAAACAGTAGGAAAGTGGCTGATTCCCTGAGACATTTTATAATCTCTCAGTAGGTAGGTATATTAGTTTCCTAGGGCTGTTGTAATGAATTATCACAAACCAAGTGCCTCAAAACAACAGTAATTCATTCCTTCATAATTCCAGAGGATGAGAGTCTGAAATCAAGGTAATGGAAGGGCTGCGATCTCTCCGAAGTTTCTAAAGAAGACTCCTTCCTTGCCTCTTCTAGTTTCAGGAATGCTAAGGTTACCTGCAATCCTTGGCATTTGTGGCTTGTAGCTGCATCATTCCACTTTCTGCCTCAGTGTTTGCATGGCTGTCTTCCCTCTATGTGTGTGTATGTCTCTGCAAAGACGCTATTTCAAATAAGGTCACATTTATAGTACTGGAGGTTAGGACTTGAACATATCTTTGTGAGGGACACAACTCAACAGGAGGCTTTGGAGTCAGAAGGTCTTGGGCTTGAATACCTTTAGACCGTTTAGTCAGATGAGGATCTCTCAGCCTTGTCTGAGTGCTTTCTGCTTCCCTAGGACCTGAGGGAATCTTCCGTTCTTAGCCAGATAAAATTCCAGGAGCCCCAGGCACTTATCATGGCTTTGTTGCATTGACCTTTTGACCTTACAGTTCTAGTTCTAATAATACATCCTTTTCATGTTCTTGGAAACGAAATCCTTGCCTTTTGCCCAAGTTTTAGTAAGTGGATCTTTATCTTTTCCCTGCTGTGTCTGAGATTTTGGTACCTGCCCAGGAGGCCAGTTTTCCTGGGACCTGGTCCATGCCCTGCTCTTGGCAGGGTACCTTGCTCAGTGCCAGGTGAGCAACATGACTTACTGGAGAACAGGGAGAGAACAGATGCCCCACCCCCACTGGTAAAGAGAAAACTGGCTTGGGTGGCCTGTTCCTTTTGCAGTTGGCCTGGAATTCACGAGGTGTGGTCAAGAGATTTCTAAGCCAGATGGATGTCAGGAATCCCATCTAGATCCCAGAGAGCATTTTGGGTCTCAAGGTTCCCAGAGAGGCCTTCTGAAGCTTGTGGGAAGCAGTAGTTCTCAGCAGTTGGTGGTCGTAGAGAGCAGTAGTCTTCAAGTTTTTCATTTAAAAAACCTTATAAATTAATTTTGAAAAACTATGAGTCATGTCACACATTTTTAAGTTAGCATCTAGAGTTTTTCACCTTAAATTTAAATAATTATAAAATATAATTTTTGACATTTTATAATCTATTAACATTCTGAAATAAAACTGTTCCATCACACTTTCAAAAGTGTGCAGTGGAATCTAAATACTATTATGATTTTATATCCACTATGACATCTTTATGTATTCATGAACATGTTTTTTTAATGCTAGAATTGTGGTATATTTCTTCTTTCCTCTTTGAGCTCATATTTCATTTTTATTCTTCCACAAAATTTAACCCTCATGTAATACACATTTAAGCATGAAAGTATATTACTCTGTCCTTCTCTGTGAAAAAAGTTTAGAAAATCAAATTTTAAAACTGTCTTCTTGACAGTAACCTAAGGTTCTGAGGGTTAACAAATATTTATTTTGGGTTGAGTTACTATAACCATTATTGGTACACAATCAAAAGGACAAAGCTAATAAATTTTGATAAACAGTAAATATAAAATGTAAGTTTTTACTGAAAATTCAATTCTTACTGAAATGACTGGCTTTTCCCTCCTCCAGTTAGTTTATTTATGTATCTGTAAATGATGATTAATTATTGATTAAATGAGGTAGAGTTTTGTATTAATTCTATTACTCTTTTTCATTTTTATAGATAAAAGTGCTAAAAAGGCCAGGTGTGGTGGCTCATGCCTGTAATCCCAGCACTTTGGGAACCAAGTCAGGCAGATAACTTAAGTTCGGAAGTTTGAGACCAGCCTGACCAACATGGAGAAATCCCGTCTCTACTACAAATACAAAATTAGCTGGGTGTTGTGGTGGTGGCCTGTAATTCCTGCTACTCAGGAGGCTGAGGCAGGATAATTGCTTGAAACCAGGAAGCGGAGGTTGCAGTGAATTGAGATTGCGCCACTGCACTCCAGCCTGGAAAACAAGAGCAAAACTCCCTTACAAAAAAAAAAGTGCTAAAAAACATTAATCACATAAATAAATAGCAAAAATGGAAGGAGTTATGTAATGATGATGCAATTTAATCATATGAGCTCTTTCTTAAATTATATACCAAAAATAATGATAAATAATTATTTAAGCTCATTTATTACCCGGCATTTTAAGCAGGTCCTTCTTCAAATTAATGAAAACAATGAACTGGAAGCCACATGACTTGGAAGATGATTTTTGTTGCCCACTTATCACAAGGCATTGACTTTCTCAAATTTTGGGGAAATATAACAAAAAGTCTTTACCAAGACTTAACAAATTATTATTAGTTATACTTACTACTATCTTGCTTTGAGATATCTTAATTAACTCAATATACTCAACAAGGACAGGAAAGGTTGAAATATTGTTTATTCCCTATGCCTTTGCCAAGGTGGTATATTTTATAAAATGCTTTTATCTTATTACATTACTTAAACATATTTTCATTTAAATCTTAGAGCTGAAAATTTTCTTCCTTCAGGCAGTGGAGGGGCTACCTGATCTTTGTTAGTATCATCGGACCTAATGACACTCACTGTTCATCAGAAAAAGTCTGGCCTCATTTTTCAATTTAAATACATGTGTTATGCATTTCAAAGAAAGCATTAAAACTACTCAAAGAAGGTTAGACAACACATTTTATAGGATAGATTAGTAAAAGCAGTCAAGATTTGAATGATGTAATTTAGCATAATTAATTCATCAATGTCTTAATAAGTTATAAAATGGTAATAAATCAACACCAAATGCAATGGCAACAAAAGCCAAAATTGACAAATGGGATCTAATTAAACTAAAGAGCTTCTGGACAGCAAAAGAAACTATCATGAGAGTGAACAGGCAACCTACAGAATGGGAGAAAACTGTCACAATCTATCCATCTGACAAAGGGCTAATATCCAGAATCTACAAAGAACTTAAAACAAATTTACA
>CAUYQU010004954.1:0-38806 GCA_963574635.1 Cheracebus regulus
TCTCAGTATCACATTATACCTATTTTAAAAGTGACCACATAACTGGAAGTAAATCACTCCCCAGCAATTGCATAGCATTTCACAGGTTTAAATAAAATATTGGTTGGCTGCTTATTTGTTATTTTCATCCCCTATTCCTTCATGTCTCCATTGTTAAACACAATTATTGGCATAAAAGAGGTTTTTAATCCCCATTTTAAACTGTATTCTAGCCTGGGCAATAAAACAAGAATCCCATTCTCTCTCCCTCTTTCTCTTCCTCTTTCTCTCTTTCATTCTTTTTCTTTCTTTTGCTGTTTCTTTCTTTCTCCTTTTCTCTCTTTTTCTAAAATCTCTTCCTCTTTCTCTTTCATTCTTTTTTCTTTCTTTTGCTGTTTCTTTCTTTCTCCTTTTCTCTCTTTTTCTAAAATCTCTTCCTCTTTCTTTCATTCTTTTTATTCAAAAAAAAAAACTAAAAAAAAAAAAGTCCCAAGAATTCTACTTAAAAAATACATTTTCAGAGAGTTTTAGAGTATCTATATTAGGGGTCCCCAAGACTACTCCTAGGTTTGTAGTCTTGGGGACCCCTACACAAGAGGGACTCACAGGACTCATCCATGGCTAAGATTTATGACAGCAAAATATAAAGCAAAATCAGCAGGAGGAAAAGGTGTGTGGAACAAAGTCTAGAGGAAACCAGGCACAAGCTTCCTGGAGTCCTCTCTCATTGGAGTGACAGCAGACATATTAAATTCCTCTACCACCAATTTGGGACAACAGGTGCATAGTGCTATGTCCTGGGGAAGCTTGTTAGAGACTTGGTGCCCAGGGATTTTACTTGGGGTTTGTTGCACAGGTCATCTACTGCCTGGCATGTACCAGAATTCTAGACTTCTAGAAGAAAAGCAGGCATTCAGCATAAACCACATAATTTGTACAAATGGTTTGGGCACATTGAGCCATACTTCTTCACAGAAGGCTTTTCATATAGGGAACTACTTACTAGCTATATTGCCCAACAAACCCAAGGGCCAACCTTGCAAGCTGGCTTTTTTTAAGGATAGGCAATCCCAAGCCAGCTCTATTAACCTTCTCTCTACAAGACCAAAGCTGAATTCCTCACATTAAAAAAAAAAGAGAACTGAGCCCTGAGACATGGAGCAACTTGCACAAAATCACACAGCAAAGCTAGAACCAGCACCCAGGTCTCCAGGATTGCAGAGAGAAGAAGACAGAGTCAGCTGCATCCCCAACATCTTCCAAAGAGGCCTATGTCTTCCAAAGTCTTCCACTTCAGAGCAGACTGCAAATGAAGGGATGTGAAGACAGCTCTGTTCTCAGGCCACAAATTCTCCATGGCAACATTAATTACATTCATCACTAGAAAGTTTCACTGATGGAATATAATTTTTAATATCCTACCACTATCCCTCCTCTTAGACAAAGATACCTCTCCAGTCCTATTTAATTATATCTGAAAATATCCAGTTCATTACCATCTTAATTAAAAGCAGACATTTTCATTTAAAGCTGCAAGAGTCCTTAGAGAGGGTCTATCTATTCCAACATCTTTATTTCACACAAAAAATACTGTGGTTCAGAGAAGAAACAAGTTGACTAGGGCTCCATCATCAACAGGTCTAAATGCCAGGGCCAAAATCCTCCCCGCTTAGCTTGATGTCACGTGCCCTTCCTGGTACCTCTTGCTGTCCTACCAGGCCAGACTCTCAGAGTTCAGAAGACTGTGTGCTATTACAGACCCTTCAGCACTTAATGATCTGAAATGAATTCCCCTTCATGACCTCTGCAAAGAAGCCTGTACGGCCCTGCAAAGAGCCAATACTCCTGAAATTAGAGAACTAATAAAAATGATTGCTACAGTGGTGGAGATCTCACATGACATTTAGATGCTATTTATATGCATCTGTTTTTAAATATATATAGTTACTCAGAGGTACAACACAATGTTGTATCTGGAAAAAATCAACATGCCTGGGACATCCTTCCCTACAACCAAAGCTGCTGGCCTGGCTACTGAGGGCGCTCCCACACTCTGTCTGGTTCCTGAGCAATCTGTGATTCTTTCAGGCTCAACTGACTTAAAAGAAAATTAAGGGGCTTATTTACATGACCCAAGGAAACAGAGATTCAGTCTTCCCCACGTTATTATTATCACACTGCACAAAGGAGCCACAAAGGCATGAACACAGAAGAGCAGTCATTTCTCTCCAGAACAGATTCTCATTGTGCATCATCCAGCAACTAGAAGAACCCAAGTGCTGAGAATGCTTCCATATTCCAACCTGAAATATCTGTCAAATCATAAAAGCTGATGGATAGAAGGGACTCAGTCTAGAAAGTAGTATTGAAATGTACCAGAAAGGTATAAACCAGTGTTTCTCAACTGGGGGCACTTTTAGCCACCAGGGGACATTTGGCAGTGAGACACTGTTGGTTGTCCCAGCTGGGAGAGAGGTGATCACTACTGGTATCTAATGGGTAGAGCCAGGGATGCCGCTAAACAGCCTGCAAGGTACAGGACAGCCCCACAGCAAAGAATCAGGACCCCAGATACCAACAGCACCGAGGCTGAAAAACTCCCTTCTAAACAGACATGGGCTGATTCACAGTTCTTGAGAGGATGCAGACAGATGTGATGCTGAGAGTTCTGTGCTGTTTCAGTGTTAAGTGCAATGACATGTCATAAAAATGAGGAAAACAAATTAAAACAGAGTTAACCAGAGGATTCTGGTTCCCATACATTTTAGACCGAATTTTAGTTTATTTCACTGTTTTAGGTGTTGTGTCCTTGCATTCTCCAACACTTCAAATGCCTTTTGTTTCCAATTGGGCCATTCTGCTTGGGATGCAGTAGCAATGCTGCCTCCATTTCTAGAGCCCAGGGATTGAAGAACTCCCAGGGTGAACTTCCAGAGGGACCCACAGAACAGAGCTTACCCAGAAGCCATCAGCTATTACGTGGCCTGTGTCCCAGAGCCTCTGGCTACTGCCCAGAAGTTTGTGTTTTTAATTATGTTTCTAAGATTTTACAGCCAAATTTTAGAAACCACTGTGAAAACACTGGGAAATCAACACAGCAATTAGGAATGAGAAAGAAAACTCATACTACCAAAGAGTATAGCAGCACATCCTTATAATCTAGGCGACAGAGCGGGTGCATACTATAAAAATAAATAAGATTTGCAAACTGTGTTTATAGAAAAATAGCCAAGCATTAAAACAGAGCTATGGCATAGGCTCTATTCAAAATCTAGGAAGATGTGGCCGGGTACAGTGGCTCAAGCCTGTAATCCCAGCACTTTGGGAGGCCCAGCCAGGCAGAACGCTTGAGCCCAGGAGTCTGAGACCAGCCTGGGCAACATGGCAAAATCCTAACTCTACAAAAAATCCAAAAATTAGCTGGATATTGTAGCATGTGGCTGTAGTCCCAGCTACTCGGAAGGCTAAGGCAGGAGAATTGCTTGAGCCCAGGAGGTGGAGGTTGCAGGGAGCCAAGATCGTGCCACTGCACTCCAGTTTGGGCAACAGGAATGAAACCTTGTCTCAAAACAAAAACAAAACAAAAAAATCTAGGAAGATGTGTTCAGATGTCATCTTTTCCAAAATTATTTAGTGCTTGTCAGGTTCTTTCCGTGTTTCTCAAATGTGCACCAAGAAAACTTGGATGAAGAAATTATCTGAAGACCAAATGGGAAGGTTAGCTCATTAACAGGATCCGCCATGCTTTCGGGTTTTCCGTCTGCAAGTCAGGAGCAGATTGCTGGATAGCCCGATTTGATGCAGCTGTGCAGGAGGTTCGCTGCCCAAGGGCTCCCAGGTGAGGGATGGAGTGGGTGCTGAAACTCAGGCTGCTGGGCTTGCTGGGCTGAACGCCCTGTCGTGAGGCTGCATCTACATCAGGAGAAGAGGGCTTTTTCTAATATGCACTAAGGTTCCCATGGTGTAACAGGGCTGTGACTGCACGGTAGAGAAGAAAGCAGGGTCCATGTGCCAAGCAAGGCCAGCTCAGACATGAGGGGCTCTGTGGGGAGTGGGGGAAGGGAACCATCTGGCAATCCTGAGCATGCAGAATGGGAATTCAGAGGGAGGAGGAAAGGGAATGCAATGACCTTCTGGGCCCTGTGGGGTTCTTCTTCTGTGCAGCTTGAGGAGGAAGAATGGAGAGGAAGTAAGTGACCACAAAGCACAGGTACCGAGAGCTGGGAATAACCTTATCAAATGCTTGACCTTGATTTTTCATCTATAGAATGGACCCTGATTAAGCCATTCTAGAAGCAAATCCATCTGCACCAAGGTCAGGCCCCCACTGCCCACCATTCCTGTTGTCAGCCAAGAGCCAGGCCAAGAATCACCCCCTCAGCGGTCAGACCCCCTGGTGTCACGCTCACACTTGCCTTCACTGCTGGGAGCCTGCGATGTGTATAGAAGTGGCTCAAAACAATCTCTGCCTCTTAGTTCACAATTTGGCAGGGCAGACAGTCATACACACACACAGGGTTCTCAGGCTTTTCCTAGCTCCATGCCATCCCTCTGGTTTACGTTTTCCTGAGATGTGTCACTTGCCACACAAAGTGAATGCCCAGCGACGTGGCAAGGTAGAAGAAAGCTAAGCAGCTATGAGGATCCTTAGCTTTAGCTCCCCTGAAGAGTGCGATCCCTAAGGAGGATCTGGACTGGTGAAGAGAGAATACAAAAGACTGCACAGATGAGCCTAGTTTAAGTTTGGCAGATTTCAGCAGCTGCAAGGGAGCGGGTGGCATTCACGAGGGAACATCCTAAGTGAAAATGAGGCATGTCTGGGAGAGGCAAGCCTCCAAAAAGAACAGACCCCAGGAAGAGCCAGACTCCCAGGGACCCGATCACACAGAGCTGAGCCCAGGATCCAGAAGGACCTCAGGGAACACCTGTGCTTAAGAAGCTGGGCAAAGACGGGAGAGCCAGTGAAAGAAACAAATGACACCATGAGTGCAGTAAGGTGACGATTTAAGGTGTAGGGCCGTGTGATCAAGGGAAGGTTTTCAGGGTGGTGGCCAAAGATGTATCCAAGAACAACCCCTGAGGAAAAGGCATTTGACTGGTCAGCGGGAGGGGGTGGGGTAAGACCGGGGGATACAAAGGAAGAATTGAGAGGATGTGAGGATTCTGAAAAGTCCTGGAGATTTTAGGGAGAAAGACGCTAAGAATTAGGTTACGGACTGCGACTTGCCTGTGAAATTCTACAAAGTGGTTTTAGTCATGGGACGAGCCTGTGACTGTTGCATTTCTCACCAAACCCTAAATCAGGAAAACGAAAGTGCCAGAACGGCCTGGTGTGGCCACACCTGGGAAAAAACTGCATATTCCTCCCCTCACCGGCCCTGCTAGTGCTGACAGCTTAATCCCATATAGGACTAATTTTAGCTGACAGAATAAGCTCCCCCAACATAAAAGGGCCACCCATTAAGTGGCAAAAAGAATTTTAACCTTGAACAAATGGCCCAGCAGGAGTCCTTCCCAATCAAACAGAATGCCTCTCAGAGGCCAAGATTTTCTTTTTAGGAGATAGACGTCTCCCACACAAAAAGGAACCAGGAGGAGAGACATAGAATGGCCTGGCCTTTCCTGAGTCTCTCTGCTGACAAAGTGAGGGTTTGGGGGCCAGCAGAAACCACACCTTTCTCAAAATCTAAGGCATCTGCAAGTATTTACAAGTCCTGAAAAGGAAGGACAAACTTGGTACCTTGCAGACAGGCGTATCTAAGTTCCAGGATGCACAGGAGTTCCTTCCTTTCCCAGAAGAAAGGAGAACATCATCTCAGGATGGGAGGTGGGGACACCCTTTTACCTCCTAAATTGAGCTATCATTAAACACAGATGCTAATTTTACTCACTGCTGATATGCTGCAGAATCAACTTTTTTAAATCTCATAAACGCCTTTATGCATGATCACACCCCATCCCACCTACTGTTTGCCGTGTTCCGATTCCTCTAGCCTGGAAGCTCCAGGAACTGCAACTATCTTATTTCTATCTGTGAATTCCCGCTCCAACCTCACCCCAGTATGAGGCTGAGACCAGCACAAAACAGACACCTGATAGACTTTTCCTGAACTTAATCACGGTACCTGCCGTTTTGAGCCTTTTTGGATAGACATTTACATTTCGTATAGACAAACACATAAAGGTATGGATGGCATCGACTCTAATTTGATACCTTTTGAGAGCTCAAATCTGTGTTTTCTCTGTAGCACACATCATGGCTCTTCCATACAGTCTGGTTCCTTCCCTCAAGAATGCCCTGTATCAGCCAAGGTCCCGGCAGGGGACAGAAGTCACCTTAGATGGTGAAAATGAAGAGATCATACCTTATTTTCAGGGTTAGAGTAGCAAAACTGAGACGCTGGGGTAGCAGAAATGCACAAGGGTCAGAAGCCAGTTCCACGCTGAGGGCTGCAGTGAGGGGAGAAGACCACGTCCCCAGAGCCCAGAGTGAGCTGGAGCCCTGCACGAGGCACTCCCCAGGAAGGAAGCTAGTCCAGAGGGGCTACAGCCAGAGGTTCAGGGCCGGGAGAAGGGGGCAGGAAAAAGGACCCAGCCTCCATCCTTTCACGCTGCAGTCTCTGCAGGTGTTCCCAGGTACGCCAGACACACCTATCTCAGCTGGGAGGCATTTCCCCAGCCCTCCCCACCCACACTTGGGAGCCTCCGTGCCCACCAGATATTTGCAATCAGCCCTCCTTCTTTGTGGGGCCTTCATCTGTGGATTCAATCAACCATAGATCAAAAATTGTGGGGGGAAATACAACAATAAAAAATAATACAAATTAAAACACAGGTTAACAACTATTTACACAGCATTCAAGTTGTATTCAGTATTTTAAGTACATCCAGAGATTATTTAAAGTATATGGGTGGATGTGGGTAGGTTATACGCAAAATACTATCCCATTTCACATCAGGCTCTTGCACATCCATGAATCTTTGTATGGGGAGGTCCCGGAGCCAATCCCTCTCAGGTACGGAGGAACAGCTGTACTTCTATCATAAAAAAGGAGAAATTGTGAACTCTTTTAACCTCCAATTTTCCTAGTTTTGATAATAACAGTTATATTGGTTTCATAATTTAAAAATAAGAGGAAAAGAAAGCCTAGTTTTCAGAGGAGACGTGCAGTATTCTGGCAGGCTTTCATTAAAAGTCTTAATTACAGGATTCAGCTCAAAAAAGAAAAGTCCACTTACAGATTCTGCTCACACTATTTCCTGTTCTGGAAGTGCCCCAGAACAGGAATTACTCTCACCAAAGCCTAACAGAAGCACCCAGACACACCTAACTCAGGAAAGAGCAGAATATTTTGCATATGTCAATGCCTCCACTGCACTGGTCTAGCCTTTCTAGAGCCAGAAATATAATGCACGACATTTCTGTCAGCCAGTTGTATTTGCAGCTTACCATGCCCGTGAGCAGGGAAGCATTTACCATCGTGGTTAGCGTTTGTATGTGTAATGTTGCATGCAGCCATTTAGAAATATTGATTTGATAACGAATAGCAAAAGGCACTGGACAATGCTTCCCCCACGGTATAATCAGTATGAAAAATACTGTGCACAATCAAAGTAATACTAACAAGCAGCTGTGATTATTCCCGTCTCTGCTTGTCCCAGTAATTCAGATCATGTAAAATCTCACAGCCTAAGTGATAAATAACTGGTTTGAGTGTGTGTGTGTGAGAGAGTGTGTGCATACAAAGCAACAATTTTTCTACAGCTCAGCCAAGTGGAGCCTGACTGCATTTTCAGAAGGGAGGTAAAAGGAGACTGCCCTGTTCATCAACAGTATCACTACATTCCCTCCATCCCAAATTCCCTACCACAGAGGTACAAACTTCCATCCTGTATGCATGCAGTATTTGAGTGGAGAGACGGACTGCAAAAGGAAATAGATGGTTCAGTTATTCCTGCAGGAGAGAAACTTCAAAGGAAGTTTCCAGCACACCAGGCTGGATGGCATTAGGCCCTCCTTAGTGGGAGGCTATGTAGGACCCATCATGTCCCACCTGATATTTCACAGCAGGCTGTCATGTGAATGGCTTCCCCCCAAACCCCCAATTCAACCCAAGTCCATCCAAGAAGATACTTTTATAGCTACAAAGAAGAAACTATTCCCATTAGAACTATCCATACAAGGATTACTGGTAAACTTTCTAGTTTATCAAAGCATATATAGTGTGGGGCACAGAATTCTTTCACAAAATTCGTTTTTCTCACACTACAAAATAAAATGGATTTAAAATCACATCACCATAAATCTATCCCTCTACAAGTATAACTCTAAAGCCGTAAGTGATGTTTTAGGATAATTCTGCCATGATTTTTTTTAAAGCAAATTTGAAGTTTCTAACACTATGAAGTTTTTTGGACAGACACTGAATTTAAAAGTTCTGGATTCACCTAAGTTCTGAATGTTCTTGCTGTCATCACCTGCAACAAATCTATCCCCTTTTTTTCCTGTTTTCTCCCCTAACAAAGGAGCTAATGAACAGGGCGAAAGCTCTCCTAGGGGTAGGGAATTAAGTTGGTTCCACAGGGCTTCGAAAGAATACACCTGGATTTGAATCCAGGCCTGCTCGACACCAGCCATAAAGACAGGGCAGATTGTTTAATGTTTCCAAACCTCAGTTATCTTATCTGAAAAGTGAGACACTCACAAAGCTGTGAAAATTTAAAGAAATAGACGTGAAATATCAGTCACGTAGTAAACCATTTACTGCATGGGTATTTCTTGCTGACAACTTGGCCCCTGCGCTAATGGTAATGATTTGTTCTCTTATTCACGGCATTGAAAGACCTCACATGATACCAAATTGAGAGATCCAGTCTTAAAAAAAGAAAACGATGACAAGAAACAAAAAGTACCTTATGTACCAAAGATCAATTATCCAACCAGAGTACTCAGTAAGATTTGAGACTTAAGAAAAATCTCAATCCCAGGCTGTCATTAAGCACTTTAATAAACAAAGCAGAAGGATTTTACCTGTCCAATTACGTGATAATAAAGGAATTTTCTTAAATTGAGGTGATGCATTTTCACTGCACATTAAATGCTAGCTGTCTGCACCTCAATGATGTTTGTACTGAGGGAAACAAAGGTGAAGAGAGTTAGAATTCATTAAGGGCTGAAAATTAATTAGGCCATCTCAACCCCCTGAGTCACAGTCATCAATTTAAGAGATGTAACAGCATACACTGGATTTTAATTAGGAGGGTTACAAAACTGTTTAAGAACCAAAACCCAATTGTCAAGCCCAATTAAGCAGGCTGATGGAACATGCTATGTCGTGCTATAAAGTGTTCCTTTTGCAAAAGAAGCATAAAATAAAAGACTTGTTCAGGAGCTCACTGGCTCACATACTATATACTGTAGTAGCTCACATACTACGTACTGTAGTATACTATATACTGTATGTAGTATATAGTATATATATTGTATATATACTATATATAGCTCATATACCATATACTGTAGTAGTATATATGAAATAAAATTAATTCTTTCATTTATTGTGAAAAGGATGTCAGTCTTTGAGACAACAAGAAATTAATCCGAAATTGGCCCAATATCAATGCAAAAATAAGTCAAACAATCCTAGAGGCCAGGTGCAGTGGCTCCCACCTGTAATCCCAGCACTTTGGGAGGCCGAGGTGGGCAGATCACTTGAGGTCAGGAGTTCAAGATCAGCCTGGCCAACATGGTGAAACCCCATCTCTACCAAAAAATTAAAAAATTAGCCAAGTGTGATGGTGCGTGCCTGTCATCCCAGCCACTCAGGAGGCTGAGGCAGGAGAATCACTTGAACCCCAGAGGTGGAGGTTGCAGTGAGCCAAGATGGCTCCACTGCACTCCCACTGTCGTGGGCGACAAAGTGAGACTCTGCCTCAATAACAAAACAAAACAAAACAAAACAAAACAAAACAAAACAAAAAACAACCCTAGGATAGAAGCAAGATGTGGATGGTGGTTCTGGGTTTGAGTCACCAATCTCCCCAGGTGGGGCTTCATGAGATAACCTCTGGGGCTCAATTCAGTCCCTAGACCCTATAAGGAAGACCTAACCTTCCTGATCATCATAGACGCAGGTGCCTAGAAGAACAGAATTAGGGCAGGAAGGCAGCGAAGGGAGAGTCAGAGACACATGGGGCAAATCTGAAGGAAACGGATTTGTAGTCCAGGATGTATGTTTGCATCCTCAGGCACCATTTCTCATTGACCCTGATCTTCCTTTTTTTTTTTTTTTTTTTTTTTAAACCAAGCTTCTCTCACCCAAAGTAGCTATTTGAAGAATAACTCAACAGGCTCCTTTCCTTAAAAAGCCAATTCATTTTTTTTTAATTAACTAGCAAACACCACAGAAACAATTTTCACACCTTCTTCATAAGTGTCTACATGCAAATAGCCTTAGCAATACATCATGCTTCTCTCTTTCAGAATATATCGAAAATTCTCCACTTTACTTTGGTGAGAGAAATTGAATGTCAACATTCATGTTCATTCCAGAGCTGGGTCCACTTCCTTCCAAATGTAAAATAGCAGTTGCCATCCCACTCTGGCTGCATTGCTGCACTGACCTTCCCCCAACGCAACCCCTACCAGTTCCCCAACTTATAGGAGCTGGGAACATTCTTCATGCTCTTTGTTGGGTGGTAGAGATGCCTTTTATGAAGCTGATGAGCAAACAAGTTCAAGAGTGAAGTCAGCTCATTTTGAGGAGAGAATCTCCTGCCTTGAGTTTCCCCATCCTTTCCCGCTGCACACATCAGCGTATGCATATACCCATGTACAATAATTACACTAGAGTGGCCAAAGAACACGACTTTACAAGAAGCTGCAGAACCAAAAAGGCAACTACCCTCCCATCTCCCTCCTGCCCCTGAACCACTGATTCTCCATGTTAAACATTTCATCGTTAAATATGGCTACATATACTGAAGACTTTGTCCTTCCTAACAGTGTGATGAAGCTGAGGGGTTTCCCTGTCACCATGACTGTAGGTAGAAGTATCAAGAGCACTGCAGCCAGAACTGCTTGGGTGTGCACACACATGGCAGAGAACCATGAGAGAGCAATGGGTACGCAAGAGCTTGAAACTTAGTTTCCTAGAAAGCATAATCACGTCAAAAAGGGAAGAAGAAAAGAGAGCCACATGTTGTGGGAAGATGCCTAATTAGAAAGGAACTAAAGAGAGGGCAAAGGCTGGGAAGAGGAGTCAGTTTGGCAAAATTGTTTTCTCATCAACTTCATAAAAGGCAACCACCCCCTCACCCCTCAAAGAGCAAGAAGAATGTTCCCAGCTCCTGTAAGTGGGGGAAGGTCAGTATAGTAGATACACCTAACAGGAATAACTTGAGAAATTTAGCTGGGTGTGGTGGTGCGCACCTGTAGTCCCAGCTACTCGGGAAGCCGAGGCAGAAGAATCGCTTGAACCCTGAAGGTGGAGGTTGCAGTGAGCCAAGATTGCGCCACTGCACTACAGCCTGGGCACAGGGTGAGACTCTGTCTCCAAAAAAAAAAAGAAAGAAAGAAAGAAAGAAATCAGAGTTGCCCACAGGGAGGCTACTGCTACTTGAAAGTGTTCTATACACTGCATGGTTTTTGCAAGAGATTGCAGTTCTCTTGTCTAGCCTGTCACCATTGGACTGTCCCTGCATGTAAGTTCCCACAAATAAAACCCCATGTCTCATTTGCTGGCTCTGAGTCTCTTCTTTGGACTCTTGAACCTGGTGCCATCCCTGTTGAAGTTAATAGGAGTCTGACGTGACACAAATTCATGTCAAAGCTTCACTCAGACTAATCAGAAACCCCAGCCCAAGTTGGTGCATGCTGGTGCTAGGTCCTGCCATGTGATTCTCGTGACTTGCACACAACCCGTCAGTCATCATCAGTGCTCAGTCTCTGAAACAAGGAAGAAAAAAATCAACACGCCTCAAGTTGATGCTTTGTTTTTGGCAACAATGAGTCACTGGCAGGTGAAGAAGAGGAAGTGGTGGTGTCTCATATCGGGGCTGGTGGGAGCCTCCACCTCCTGAGAGGAGGAGAGGTAGGGGGCAGAAGAATGGCTTCTGGGTCCAAGGAGCCTAAGTTCCCTCCTACCTGCAAAAGTAGAGGAGAATCCACTGGCTGGAACACATTCCACATGTCTGCTAAGGGATCTCTACTCCGGGACCATTCTTCCTGTAAAAATGGCACTAAAACTATTTTTCGATTTTAACAGGCATCTCTGTGCAATGATTATTTGGATAAAAAATATGAAAATAACTTCATTTCTGTTTAGTCCTGTGGATGGAGAACTGTGGAGCTTCACCAGAAAGCTCCTCTCAGCACAGCAGTCACAGCGCCAGCTCTGGAATCCAGCTACCCAGATTCGAATCCTCATCCCACACTGGCAAGCTACATAACACTGGACAATTTATTTAATATCGTTGTGCCTCAGTTTCTTTCCCCACAAAATGGGAGTTCTAGCTCACGGGGTTGCTCTGTATCAAGAGAGCCGACACATAGATGCATTTAGACCCACAGCAAGTGCTTACCGCCACGTAAGTTTTCAATAAGTAGCTCTCGTCATTATTACCTTCTGGGCACTTTGTATTTGTCACTTACAGTGATAAAAGTTTCAGACAACAATCTAAGAAAAGGCTCCTAGCGTTTGAAGAAACAAAAGCAATAAAACCAAGTGCAGCACCATGACACCTCTCACTCAAAACCCACAGAGGAGGTCATGACCACTAGAAATGGGAGGCCACTAGAAATGGGAGGCCACTTGATATACAACCAAGAAAGAACTCAAGGGCCAATAACGAAGCTGAAGGCAATGGAGTTCTCAGAAAAGGGGCTCATCACATCCATGGAGTTACTGTCAGCTATGCTGTAAACCACTAACAGACCTTCCATAGCGCAGTGAAAGGTCTGGTTTTACAGCGTGGCTGACTCACACACCATCACCCCCAGTGACCTCATGGTCCCCTCCCCTCCCCTACATCTGCTCCAGCCACACTGGCTGCCTGGCCCCTATGAGACGCCACCTGCCCTCAGGCCCATGGGCTTGCTCTCTGCCCCCTCAATCCTTCTCATCTTTGTAGCTTTCTCAGGGAGGCTTTTTCTGACCACATTATTAAACACATAACTGCTATTTCTGTCCTCCTCCATCCCCTTTCTGGCTTCATTTTTCTCCACGGCATCCTTCACAATCTAATGCATATTTTCTTTCTCACTCCCTGGGGTCAGGAATTTCTGTCTGTTCACTGTTCCATCTCCAGGGCCTCGAGCGGCACCTGGCTCGTGATAGTGCTGAACAGATGGGCTAAACGATCTCTGCACAGGAAATGCACACTATTGCTTGGCAGATGTAAAGGTTAAATGATAAAGCAAGCAATCACTAAACTCTTCTTGCCCTGCTCCAGGATAAAGTCACATTTTGGATGCCCTAATTGATATCCAAGTACAATTTCTCAAGTGCTGCCAGCAGCAGGACTAAGGAACAATGAAAAAACTTGAAATAAAGAACATAAACATATCACGCTGCCAAGAGAGGGGTGCACCAGGGAAAGGCATCAGCCTCTAGCAAAAACCACAGACTCACTGCCCAGCCACGGTGTCTGAAGCAGCATTCACAAAAGCATGTGTGCACTAAGCTCCTACAAGGTAGAGGTCCAGGAATGAATGTCCAGAGATCGTTATGTAGGACAGCCAGGTGGCCTATATGCCTCCTCTATGGTCACCCATGTGAAAAATCACAGGTGAAAAACCCCTCCCCATAAACTAAGTTCCAGGCAAGACACAATCCTCAATGTTTATTGGAAGATAAAGTACCCAGAAAAGTAAGTTTCTTGACCATTTTAGAAGACTTCTCTGAAATTTCTAGTAAAAAAATGTCAAAGGCATGGGATAAAGACTTGAGACTCTTGCTAAAGAAATAAGAGAGTCTGGGTAGCAACTTCTATTGAATTCAGACACAAACATTCATTCAAATTATCTATAATGTGAAAGTATTCACAATGTGCCAGGCACTGAGCTTAGCATGTAACTTTGAGTAGTATTTCCATTTCTAGCTAAGGAACATGAGGCTCACCAAAGGCAATGGCTTGTCCAGAATCAAAGAGCAGCAGAGTCCAATGCCCAGCTCCAGACCCAGCTCCAGTGACCTGCCAACTACTCCAGAGACACTTCAGGGACAGGACACTTCATGGATGTGTGGATATTCTTTATCCACACAACTTGAGAGGCCCCTAAACTGTGAGCTCTGCCTGCAGACATTTCATTCTAACTACATTACATGCAGAGCTCTTTATTAAATCTAACCACTACATTTCAACCCCACCTGGAAACAGGGACAGAAAGAGATAGAAACCTTGTCCTCTTTTTTCTTTTTTAGAGACAGGGTCTCACTGTGTTGTCCAGGCTGGATTCAAACTCTTGAACTCAAGTGATCCTCCCACCTCAGCCTCCCGAGTAGCTGGGACGATGGGACTACAGGTACAGAGCCTGGCTACCTCACCCTCTGGACCCAGTAGATTCTCAAGTGATGGCTGCAATTAGAAACATCTAATAAAACTTTTAGGCAAGTTATTTAATCTCTCTGTTCCTCCATTTCCTCTTAGAGGATTGTTGTGAGAATCAAGTGAGTTAATACATTAAAAATACCTGGAACAATGCCTGGCCCAGAGTCCATGCCAATGAATGTTAGCTGTTACTATCAATATTTCCTATAAACATGATGTAAAATTAGAATATTTAAATAACAAACAGTCATGTGAACAGCTAGTTGCTTCTTCAAATATTTATTAAATATAAAAGCCAACATTTTCGTATAAATGCCTTCTCATAAATGTTCCTCCCAGGGAAGGATTTTGTGCATGGACTTAAGACTTTCTGAAAGAAGAGCTCAACAAAGTCTGGAATGAAGAGCAAGCAATGCTCGAAGGACCAAACAGTGTTCAAAGTTTGGGTCATCAATTCTAACAAGTTTTACAATTGAGTCAAGATACATATATGACAACGAAATAGTTCGGATGGCATCTGTTGGAGAAACGGCTGTTTTCAGGACAACTTCCTTGTCTTTGGTGATCCCTTCATCTCAGGCTTGTATTGGTTGGCAAGGGCTGCCAAAACAAAGTAACATGAACTAGGTGGCTTAACCAGGAGAACTTTATTGTCTGAGTTCTAGAGGCTAGAAGTCTAAAATCAAGGTGTGAGCACCATTGGTTCCTTCTGCAGGCTGCAGAGGGAATTGGTCCCAGGCCTTTCTCTAGCTGCTGGTGGTTTGCTGACAAACTTTGGCATTCCTTGGCTTCTGCTGCCATCACCCTGATCACTCTCTCCATTTTCACGTGGCATTCTCTTTGTGTATGTAGCTGTGTCCACATTTCCCCTTTTTATAAGGACACTAGTCACGTTGCATCAGGTCCTACCATACTGAGGGACTCTGTTAAGGAAAACAGAGTCCACAAGGGGCGTGGTTTCAAAGGCAGGAAATTTCCAGCACCATGCCTCCATCCACGTACCCATCTGGAAATGTAAAGTTCTTTGTCTGACTTTCCGGCAAGCGGGCTAGGTAGAAATTCCAGGTGTGCTTCTTTGTTCCAAAAAGCCCACTGAAAGCTCTGAGAGTGGCCAGGGAAGCCAATCCAATATCAAAGTCAAAGATCAATCACTCCAGTGAAGTTTGAAAAACTCCGCTCATTGGAGGAAAACATGAATAGGGCGGGAATAACTCCCGGGTTAAAATCCCACTGCTCCTTACTTATAGGATTCCTCCCTTGGATCCCTCCCATGGCAGCGTGGGAGCTCTCTCTCCTTCTCGCTCTTTCTCTCTCTCTGCCTAATAAATCGCTCTTTGTAAAACTCTTTGGGTCCACAATATCTATTCAAATGGTAAGCTCACCGCACCTCCAGGGCCCCTTCCTCTCTTCTTGGGGAGAGATCAAAAACCTGGGCACATAGGGGAAAACATCAGATCGGAGAACCGGAAGTGTCTTTGGGATGCCCCTGCTGCTCTGTTTCCATACCCGAGTTACATCTTTGGTGAGCATGGGGAGGGAGCTGAGCCCCTGCACCCCACCCTGGTTACAATACTCCAGCACAACCTCATTTTAACTGATTAATTACATCTGCAACAACCTTATTTCCAAAGGAAGTCACGTTCTGAAATACTGGGAGTTAAGACTTCAACATGTGAATTTTGGAGGCACACAATTCAACCCATGACAGAGCTGTTGACAGGATCCAGGCCTGGTCAGCCAGGGCTGCAGTGGGATTGGTACAGCAGCAGCAGGACTCCTGGCCTAGTCACGAGATGGCGGTAAGCACCAGTGTGGGCTGTTACTGAGATAGGTAGTTAACCACAGAAATGTAGCAGGTGGCAGTGGTTATGAGAGCAAGCCATCTTAAGTCAAGTAACTGGAAAAATCCCAAAGGCGCCTATTATCCTTTGCACACCTGTAAGCTGTAGACAGAGTGCACTTCCTTTCCCATGAAACCCAGGCAAAATGAAGAGGTGGGAAAACGGGTCTAATAAGGTGAAATCTTGAGCTTAAGATCTCATCTGTGAGTTCTGAGAAACCATGGCCTTTAAAGTCTTGGGGAAAAAAATGGCTTAAACAAAAGGTCCACCCTCAACTTTGAACCAAAGTATCACCCACCACTGGCCAGGCGCGGTGGCTCATGCCTGTAATCCCAGCACTTTGGGAGACTGAGGTGGGAGGATTGCCTGTGGTCAGGATTTGAGACCAGCCTGGCCAACATGGTGAAACCCCATCTCTACTAAAAATACAGAAAGTTAGCCAGGTGTGGTGGCTCATGCCTGTAATCCCAGCTACTCGGGAGGCTGAGGCAGAAGAATCAGTTGAACCCAGGAGGCAGAGGTTGCAGTGAGCCAAGATCACACCACTGGGCACTCCATCCTGGTCGACAGACCAAGACTCTGTCTCAAAAACAAACAAAAACAAAAAAATCAAGCATCACCCCCATGTGAGAAGCTAGGCTGAGAACACCATCCACAGAAAACCTGAACATGCAGGCCTCAGGCCCCCAGGCCAGCCTTTGTAAGTGTCTTCCTGCATGCCCGTGTCAAAGGCCAAAAAAGACACGAGAGAACCCAGACGCGTGGTTCATTCCCACATTCAGGACATCAAGAAACTCTGCCTCCTAACTGTTCTAAAACTAGGACCCTGAGACTCTCAATAAGAAACCAGTTCCTTATCCAAAGAGGCCCAAAGGCTTCTGGCTGATGGGATTCTTTTGTAGGTAACAAAGATGCAGTTTATCCACACAATGCTGAAAACCTGAAGGCTCCAGAGATAACCTCCTGGGCACTGATGAAAAGGTGTTCAAACAAATAACAAGAAGAGATGCACTTCAAATCCAATTACTGCAGAGTATTTATATTTAATTTACTTTTAGGAGGAAAGCAGCTTCGTAGTGCTCCCTATTGTGTAGTGTGAAAAATAATCCAGGCAGTTACAATCTCTCTATAAATCGCCACATCCAAAGGGAAGGAAAATGTTATAGAAGGCCAGAAAAAAAGTAAACCCAAGTCCTTTCAACATCAGCCAAGTTCCTACACAACTTGTAACATCCCCATAAGCCAAAGTCTACTTACCCTGTGGTCCTACAATTGATATTTTTTGGAACCAAGAGAGTTTACTACATGAATGTGGGAACTATTGGTATCATTCCAAAAATCCCACTCCTGGTAGAGCTCTGAGCAGATCCTGGAGAATCAGCAAGGCCACAGTCCTGGAAAGCTGCTAAGTTGTTAATGGAATTAACCAATTTCTGGCAACTCCAAAAGAAAACAGTGAGTCAGACAGTAAGAAGGAGGGAGAGGTGAAAGAGATAAGTGATTCTGTAATAAAGGCATCATCCACCACTGCTAAGCTATGCCAATCACACCTCATCACATCATCATTCATGAAAGAGAAGCAAAGGCAAACAGAAAAGACAATTATCACCGTGGGGTTCAATCAGCAGTTCCTAAACCAGATGAAACTGCAGTGGCATGGGCAGTGAGAGAGAAGACAAGGTCATCCCCAGGGACAAGGAGAGGGCACTGAACTAGCATGTGCCATTAACCAAGGCACATGCTCTCTCATGTGCCTTGAGACTCTCCAGAGGGACAGTCTTGCATTCACACATTTATTAGATGCCTGATGTATACAAAGAACATATGCTAGATGGGGTAAGAGGAAACTAATAGGCGGTATGCATGAACCCTGACCCCTACAAACTCATTCCAGTAAGGCAATGTACCCAATGAAAGGTTTGCCTCTCACAGGAGTACAAGGGCCATAGGATTTATTCCTTGATCATGTCAGAATCAAGAAGGGCTACATGTAAGGATGGCAAGTAATAGGCAAAAAATCAGGAGGGCAAGAGGCCATGCAGGGGTGGGGGGAGGAAGAGGGACAGTTGGAAGTGTAGAGTTCATTAACTCTTAAACAGCAAGGAGCTCATCCACTCTTTAAACAGCAAACTAAGGAGCAGGGGCTTTCTTTAGTAGGAAATAGGGGTCACTTCATGTTGGAGAGAATAGGAGATATCCCTCAGAAAGTTTAATATCTGGCAATGCCAAAGATGAATAGGAAAAGACAAAGGTCAAAGGCAGAGAGTGTAATTATGAGGCTACTGCAATAGTCCATGCACAAGTTCATGACATCTGGAAGTGAGAGGCAGCAGAAAGAAGGGACTGAGGGAAGCCCCGAGGTACGGGTGGAACACGCCGAGGGAAGCCCCGAGGTATGGGTAGAATACACTGAGGGAAGCTCTGAGGTACAGGTAGAATACATAGGACCTAGGCACTGAAAAGGGAATGAGAGAAGGCAATGATCAAGAAAGAGGCCAAGATTCAAAGAATTGTTAAGAGGCATTTGAACCAGAGCAACTCCATCTTGAACAGGGGCTGGGTAAAATAAAGCTGAGACCTACTGGACTGCATTCCCAGGAGGTTAGGCATTCTTAGTCACAGGATGAGATAGGAGGTTGGCACAAGGCACCAGTCACAAAGACCTTGCTGATAAAACAGGATGCAGTAAAGAAGTCAGCTAAATCCCAAAACCAAGATGGCAATGAAAGTAACCTCTGGTCATCCTCACTGTTCATTATGCGCTAATTATAATGCTTTAGCATGCTAAAAGACACTCCCACCAGCGCCATGGCAGTTTACAAATACCATGGAAGTCACCTTATTATGGTCTAAAAAGGGGAGGAACCCTCAGTTCTGGGAATTGTTCTCAGTTTGCCTGGAAAACTCATGAATAATCTACCCATTGTTTAGCATGTAATCAAGAAATAACCATAAAAATAGTCAACCAGCAGCCCTAGGGGCTGCTCTGTCTCTGGAGTAGCCATGCTTTCTTCCTTTACTTTCCTAATAAACTTGCTTTCACTTTACTCTATGGACCCACCCTGTCTATGGAGGGATCAAAGAACCCTCTCTTGGGGTCTGGATTGGGACTCCTTTCCGGTAACAGAATGACCCATTCAGCACTCATTGAGTACCTACTGTGAACATCACACTGGTAATAAAACATGAATAAGACTCCCCCCACCCAGTCCTCAAGAAACCTAGGTGAGACAGGGAATCAACAGCCACAGTATTAATGACAACAGCTATATGATCTGAGTTTTAAGAATAAATAGACTTGCTCTTATTCATCAGTCACTCAGACAAAATTTCCATCATCCTTCATGCCTTCTCCCACCCTCGAGGCCCAAGCGCAACTGATTATTTTTATTTTCTGTATGAGTCATCAAGAAGTACACCAAAGCTAATTCTATGAAATTTAAGGTTGGGGTCCCCAGTTTCAGACAAGGATCTAGTGCAGATATGAAAAGGTTAAGTAACTTCCCCTAGATCATGAAGCTAGTCAGTGGCAAAACCAGCTTGTCTGTCTCTAGCCCCATGTTCTTGCTGGCCTCCCCTCCCTGACATCTTCTATCCAACCCTTCTTCCCACCCTTAGAGACCCCAGCTCAGCCTGACTACTGTCACTCAGCATCTGAGCTACTCACTGTGGCTGCCGCTAGTCATGTTACTGGACTCCACCACTTACCCAAAGTCAGCCTTTAGGTCAGAGGTTTCCTCAGTATTGTTCCTTTCATGGTCACCAGAAAGATGTTACTGGAAAGGCAGTCCAGATCCAGACCCCAAGAGAGGGTTCTTGGATCTCATGAAAGAAAGAATTCAGGGTAAGTCCATAGAGTAAAGTGAAAGCAAGTTTATTAAGAAAGTAAAAGTATAAAAGAATGGCTACTCCATAGGCAGAACAGCCCTGAGGGCTGCTGGTTGTCCATTTTTATGATTATTTCTTAATTATATGCTAAATAAGGGGTGGATTATTCATGCCTCCCTTTTTTAGACCATATAGGGTAACTTCTGACATTTCCATGGCATTTGTAAACTGTCATGGTGAGAGGAGAAAGGAAGAAACCTGTCGGGCAGGCAGTTAGAGTAGGTCCTCAGTTGAATTCTTTCAAACGAAAAAAGAACAGCCTGCAGGCACAGAGAGGGGCACTTGCACAGACATGCCCACAGCTGCAAAGATAAGAAAGGCTGCACAGGTGACTTGCCCAGACATGCTGCAATGGAGAGTTCTGTCCCCTGTCACATGTGCAGTAAGGGAAACAAAGCAATATGGAGTAACTCAAGCTAAGGGCCCATATGCATATTGGGAGGACGGGGTGGAGCTACCAGAAATTCGTGCCTTATGCAAATGAGACATCCATCCCTTATCAGTTTCTTCTAAAAGCCTTTGCATTCAACTGTAAAAATGACATCCCTCTTCCAGTTCCCCTCTCTGCAGCAGACAGCTTTCTTCTTTCGCTTGTTAAACTTTCACTCCAACCTCATCCTTTGTGTCCATGCTCCTTAATTCTCCCAGCTGTGAGACAAAGAACTCCAGGTGCTACCTCACAGGGAGAGACTGCTGCATTGTGGTTCGTTGGCAAGACTAACAATGGTGCTGTGGGAATGTAGCAGTGAGGGCAACCAGAAGTCACTCTTGTTGCCGTCTTGGTTTTGGTGAGATTTGGTCGGCTTCTTGACTGCAACCTGTTTTATCAGCCAGGCCTTTATGACCTGTATCTTGTGCCGATCTCCTATCTCATCCTGTGACTTAGAACGCTGAACTGTCTGGGAATGCAGCCCAGTAGGTCTCAGCCTCATTTTACCCAGCCCCTATTAAAGATGGAGTTGCTCTGGTTCAAACACCTCTGACAGTCACACCCCCAAATCTGCTTCTCCCAGTTCTCACCCAATGCTTCCAGATAAATCTGCCCAAAGCCACTTTGTATCACAACACTGTTCCATTTACAAACGTTCCTAGCTCCCCAGTGTCTATCAAATAAAGCTCACATTCCAAGGCTGACATTCAGGGACTCCAACCACCAATCAAATGCCATTACTTAAATACGCTGCTACCTCCCATTTAGCTCCCAGAAACACCACCATCTTACGTTTTCCTGTAGCCATCAGAGCCTATGAATATGCAAATATAAGAAAGTTATTCAGACAGACAGCTAGTGTTGATTAAAAAAAAACCTGTAAAATATGTAAAGAGGTTTATTCTGGGCCAGGTGCAGTGGCTCACGCCTGTAATCCCAGCAGTTTGGGAGGCTGAGTTGAGGGGTGGGAGATCACGAGGTCAGGAGTTCAAGACCAGACTGGCCAGCATGGTAAAACCCCATCTCTATAAAAAATACAAAAATTAGCTGGGCGTGGTGGCTCATGCCTGTAATCCCAGCTACTTGGGAGGCTGAGGCAGGAGAATTGCTTGAACTGGGACCCGGGAGGCGGAGGCTGCAGTGAGCCGAGACTGTGCCACTGCACTCCAGCCTGGGCTACAGAGCGAGATTCCATCTCAAAAAAAAGAGGTTTATTCTGAGCCAGTATGAGTGACCATGGCCCAGGGAAGTGTTAAGAGGTCCTAAGAATTGGTTTGGCCTGGAAAGGCAGGACATTTTGAAGCAAGCAGGGAGAGAGAAGGAGAGTGTTAGAGGCCATAAGTGGATTCAAAGATTTTTGGATTGGCAGCTGTTTTAAAGAGTTAAGCTTGGTCCGAAGACTTGAAGTCAGTAAAAAGAAAAACTTGAGTTAAGATAAGGAGGGGTTGTGGAAGCCAAGGTTCTTGTTATGTAGATGCATCCTTAGGTAGCAGCCTTCGGGGAGGATATATGGTAAGAGTCGCCTTTTGGACCTCAAAGGGTGTCAGACTCTTAGTGAATCTCTCCTAGATCCATGAAAGGCCTGGCTGCATTAATGGAGATTCTTTACAGATGCAAATTTCTCCACAAAAGATGGTTTTGCAAGATCATTTCAAAATATGTCAAGGAAATATATTTTGGGTTAAAATATTTTTATTTCCTTCAGGACCTGCTACCTGTCAAGTGATGCTATGCCAGAGTCCGGTTGGAATTTAGTATATTATGGCCACAAAGAATCTGTTTTGTCAGTGTTGGGATCTCTATTTTAATGTTAATGCTGGCTAGCTATGACTAAATTCCAAAAGGGAGGGGGTAGAATGAGGCCTGTCCTCCCTTCTCATCATGGCAAAGAAGTCTGTTTTCAGGTTTCTCTGGGGTCCCCTTGGCCCAGGGGTTTGGGGGGATTTGTTCAGTTGGTTGTGGGGGCTCAGGATTTTATTTTGGTTTACAATAGATACCTATCTCTCCTTGTATGCATATATACATGTGTATAAAGAGAGCTACAGATATCAATACAGATCAGATAGCTAGACCATATATCTTTGGAAACGAGTTAGAAAAGCAATGTCACAAGTACCAGCTATTCTCATACAGTGCTTTACTCAGCTTTTTCCCAAAGTTTCCTAAGCAGCCTCAGGCTCCGGGAGCTTCTGTTTTATTGGGAATACAAGATAAGGTGTTTTTTAAAAGGCAGGATAGTAAGAGATCAATACCTGGGTTATGTGGTACCGATTAAGATGCTATAAGCTCTGAGGAGAGAGAAATCCATGTGAACTGATAGGACTTGGTTTCAGAGGTGGACCAGAACTTGAGCTGGCCTGAAAAGGAGAGGGCAGAATTTAGACAAGGAGGGGAGGTGGAGACAACACTTTCAGCTTCTTGGACAATCTGCAAATTTCCTAAAAGTGCTACTGTGATTCTAATTGCTTTCACTTAAGATTGCAATAGGAAGAGCACAGCCTGACAGCTACATGGACCGCAGACAAAACACCACACCATCCCCTGAAGAGATGGGAGAAAAGAGCAGGCCAAGCAGACAGTCCCCTCTCCCTCTGCCATTAACATGCCCCAGGAAAGTAGCAGGACTTGTCCTGACAACACTTAAAGAGGCACCTGGCCCGCTGCTGTCTGCAGTTCCTTTTGGAGGAGATGTCCTAAGAAGGGGCCCTGATCAAAAGCCTTGTATGTTCTGTTGGGCCAGGAGGATGTACACTAGGGTGGGGGAATGTCCAGGCTAGGTAGGGAGTGGGGGCAGAGGAGCCGGGGTGGACGGTCAGCCAAGTCTCTAAATGGCTGAGTTACTGCTTCCCCAATCAGTCTGCATCCAGGCAGTTCAGAACACGTGCTACTGCAGGGTCAATCATTTCTAGTGCCGAAAAGCTGGATTCATAAAAAATTGAAGACCACAACACTAACTCTGGGATTTTTTTTTTAAACATGCAGAACCTGGAGCATTCCTGCAGGGGAGGCATAGAAACCAATAAGCCAGATGGAGCAAGAGGGTCCTTTAATGAAATGTGCAGGTCCTCCAGGAAGAGAATTTAAAAGATGTGGGCAGCTATTTAAATGAAGAGTCAAGAAACAAAAAGGCAGTTCTAGGTACAATTCTTGAACAATGGAAAAGACAAGATGGCAGAACTCCCCCCTTTACCCAGCAGCAGCAAACATATGTATCTGTAAGCCACTCCAGAAACGCTTTTAACCTGCATCGTTCTGGTTTATAAGACAGAAAGGAGGATGGGCCCGGAAAGAGAGAGGGAGAGAGAGGGGGATAGGAAGGGGGAGAGAGAGAGAAGCGAGGACAGAGAGAGGGGGAGGGAAATGTTGAACATTAATGCAGTCTAAAGGTTCTCTATTTCATCACCAGGCTTATTTTATTCCATTCTATGTGGACTTTACTGTGAGTTTCCAATGAGTGTGATGCAGTCTGCCTTCTGCTAGGTGGTAATTATATCCCATAACTTATTAAATAAGAAATCCCATTTCAAAAAAAAAAAAGTCATTACCACTAAAAATATAAACAGGAGCTAGCTATTTATATGCTGCCTGTCACTGTGCCCTCTCACACACACAGCGGGATGAAAACAAAGACATATGTGGCACAAAAATCGACTCTCCAGTTCCCTGAGAGCCCAGGATGCACAGAACTGTAGATCGGGGAGGCACGCCCATTGGCAGAAAGCTTGCCTGCTGACTTTGTTCATTTAGGTCCATTTCAATCTACTGCTTCAGATGATCAGTAAGTAAATATCATTTCATCAAACACACAAATGTGCCAACTTCAGAAGGAAGCTTGGTGCCCAACTCTCTGAATCCCATAGAATCCGCAGAATATAAACTTCAACATACAACAACATGCTACATGGACTAAAGGTCTCTCTCTATATATATCTCTATCTCTCTCCCCCCCCCCCCGCCCCCCTCTGGAGAGAAGAGAATGACAAGGAGAGGTTTTGGCACAGAAGCAATAGAGCAAGATAATAGGTTACTGAAAAACAACAACAAAGATGGACAATCTATTTCCAGGCAGCTTGGTGCATATTCTGAATGAGATTGTGTGCAAGTGTATGATCAATTATATATAAGGCATACATTTTGTAACTGACCTCCACTTACCCATGTGCCAGAGTAACTGACAGTCCATTCCTTGTGTAAAATGCACTGACTGATCTAGGCTATGTCTTGGGTGCTCACTGGGTCCTTCTTCCACCAGTTTTTAGCCAAGAAATGGTATTGCCTGCTTCCAAACCTGCTTATGTCAGTTGTATTTGTTAATACCAACAGTAAATATTTATAGTAATAATAGTAGCTAGCACTATGTACTTCACATTGTTCTAAGAACTTTACTTGTATTAATTGATATAATTTTCGCACCCATCCTGTGAGGTATATATGATCATTAGCCTTAATTTACCAATGAAAAAATCAAGGCCACAGCCCTGCTTTAAGCCAGCTAGTGACAGAGCTCAGATAAGAACCTAGGCAGTCTGCTCCACGGCTCATGCTTTTAGCCACTAGGCTTTGCTGTGTGAATATGAGGCAAATTAATACACAAGAGGGCAAAAAGAATGCCTCGTAGGCCAGGCATGGTGGCTCATGCCTATAATCCCAGCATTTTGGGAGGCCAAGGCAGACAGAGAATCACTTGAGCTCAGGAGTTCAAGACCAGCCTGGCCAACATGGTGAAACCCCATCTCTACTAAAAAAATACAAAAAGTTAGCCAGGTATAGTACCTCATGCCTGTAGTCCCAGCTACTTGGGAGGCTGAGGCAGGGGAATTGCTTGAACCTGGGAGGTGAAGGTTTCAGTAAGCCTGGATAGTGCCACCACACTCCAGCCTGGGTGACAGAGTGAGACTCCATCTCAAAAAAAAAAAAAGAAAAGAAAAGAAAAGAAAGCATTGCCATTTCTATGGATTGGATTAAATGCTTTGAAAGGACTCACTAAAGCCACTCTGTTAAAAAAAATAATGGACTTCACACCAGCTGTGGGCAAGATAATTATAAAAGACTGGGAGAAAAAAAATCATTAAAAAGTTAGAATTCTGGGCTCAAATGACCTTACAAGTATGTAGGTGTTGCCTCTGCTGTAACCCCAAGAAAACTGGAAATTAGAGGCTACAGGCTCTGCATATGATTCATGACAAGAAGTTCAACTCAGAGCACCTGCCATGGAATCCCAAGAAAGGGTTTACATGTTACAGGTGTAGCCCTGCAAACTTTAAACATGTAAAGCGTACGGACTAAATGTTTATTTATGCCTTTTCAAAATTCATATGTGGAAATCCTGACCCCCAAGGCTATGGTGTTAGGTGGTGGGGGACTTTGGGAGGTGATTAGGTCATGAGGGTGGAGCCCTCATGAATGGGATTAGTGCCCGGAGGGCTCTCACCGCCACTTTCCACCACGGGAGGATATCATGAGCAGATGGCAGTCTGCACCTGGAGGAAGGCCCTAAGCGGAGCCTGATTGTGCAGCCTCATCTAGGACTTCCAGTTTCCAGGACTATGAGAAACAAAGTTCTGTTGTTTATAAGCCACCCAGTCTATGGAACTTTGTTACAGCAGCCCAGCTGACCACGACCCGAGACACAAAGTTTTTTGTTTGTTTGTTTGAAACAAAGTCTCACTCTGTCGCCCAGGCTGGAGTGCAGTGGCATGATCTGGGCTCACCACAACCTCCACATTCCGAGTTCAAGCAATTCTCCTGCCTCAGCCTCCCGAGTTGCTGGGCATGTGTCACCCTGTCCAGTTAATTGTATTTTTAGTAGAGACAGGGTTTCAGCATGTTAGTTAGACTGGTCTCGAACTCCTGACCTTGTGATGCTCCAGCCTCAGCCTCCCAAAGTGCTGGGATTACAGGCATGAGCCGCCGCCAGAGACACAAAGTTAAAACAAACACTGAAGATAGCTATGTTCTCAACTTTATCTTACTTTTTTTTTTTTTTTTTTTAAGAAAGACAGGATTTCGCCATGTTGCCCAGGCCGGTCTTAAACTCCTGGGCTCAAGCAGTTCACCTGCCTCGGCTTCCCAGAGTGTTGAGATTATAGGCATGAGCCACCACACCCACCCATCCTATTTTACTTTTTCATTAAACAAAAACATTTAGTTCTAATAGCACTGGCTAAGATGATTTCTGTGTGTAGGTATGTTTACACACACACACACACACACACATGAGCCATCAAGAACCTCACAATAGAGACTGTTACCACAATTCTAGTGTTGCCCCATTATAAAGCAAGTTCCTTAAGAGCAGGAGTTTGCTTTGTTCCCTTCTGCACCCTCAGACCCTAGAAAACTGTCCACCACATAAATGCCAATCAATCAATATTGACTAATGAATAACTACATAACTAAATGAATGAAAATAATCTACAACTGTGATATTGGCTGAGTGACATGAGGTCTATACAAGAAAAACAGGGGATTTGAAAGATTCCTTAATCCTCACAGGTAATGAAGGTGAATGTGGTTCTGATGTGACTTGTTTAGTAGTGCAATTCTTTACTTGTCTCTGATCCAACAGGATAATGGCCAAACAATGGCATAAAAAATGTTGTCTAATGAAAGGGAGGGAAGGGAATCTAATACCTGAGGGCCTACTACATACCAGATGCCTCCAGATCCATGTTTATCTTAAATCACAAAAAAAAATCAGTAAAGCAGGTTCTAGCCCTTTTAAGAATTTCATCTGCTTAGCTAATAGCCTGATTCCCTTTAAGACTTGGTTTATTAGTGCTATGGTTTGAATGTTGGTCCCCTCCAAAATTCAAGTTAAAACTTAATCCCCAATGTGGCAGAATTGAGAGGTGGAGCCTTTAAGAGGTGATTGGGTCATGAGGGGGAAATAGAGCATCAATAAGCATCTGTGAATAATGAGACAAACGAGATCCTTAGACTCTGTACTCATCTAAGTTACTCTTTCTTCAGGTTTCTCAGGAAAAGAAGCCTAGCACGTGGCAAGATCATCAGCCAGAGGTTCAGAAGCCTTAATCATGACCGTGGCAGCTCAGCTGCCATGCGGTTTTCAGCCAAGCACAGCCTCTCTGGCGCCAGCTCCCTCACCCATGAAAGAGGGGACTAAATTTGCCCCAAGAGCTCAAAGACAACTTTAGGTCTCAGTCCACCATATCCTGGGTGACCCTAGCCAAGTCAAAACTGGGGCTATGTTAAGACTTTCACAGACTCTGGACGCTTTTGCCTTCATAGTAAACACACACATACATATAGATAGGCTTTCACAGTAAAAATATGTACTGTATATATGTAAAGTATATATATTAAATGTCTACTTAAATATTAAAAATTATATTTTACAACTGCAATGGTATAAAGATGAATATATTAACATTATAGATTAAAACTTCTGTGACATAAAAGGTCTTTTTTTCTTCCCATTTTAAAAGAAATTAAAACATTTTTCTGGGTGCAATGCAAAAGTATCACAGGCCCTAAGCACTTCCTCTGTTGTGGCTAAGGGGTAAGTCAGCCATGATCACCTGAACCTACTCCATAGGAACAAATAACACCAGCCTTCCCTCCCTCTCAAACCGGGCAATGCACAAGACATGATCGTGGGATCGGAGCGACATTGCCAGCAATCCATCTGGCAGCATGTTAACAAGAGCGGCAGGAGAAGGCCAGGCTGGAGCCCCGGAAGCCAGTGAGGTGGAAATCAACGCAACAGATGCAATGCCACTGCAAAGGCAGCTCGGCTGGGCTGACCACCAACTGTGTTCCTTCCCAGCCTGCCTCCTAAACGGGTTTCCAGAGTTTTCCGGTCTAAGTAATTCAGAACCAGTTCCCAAATGCTTATGATGCCTGCTGTATGCCAGAAACTGTTCAAGACACTCCATCAGTGCCATCAGGGAAATAAAAACAAACAATCCCGCCCTGGGAACATTCTTCTGAGACAACAAACAATACACATAATACATAAACACACTGTACATCCAAAAGTGGTAAGAGCTATGAAAAAAGTACAGTAAAAAGGATCAGGAATTCTGGGTGGGGGTTATGGTATTAAACAGTGTAGACAAAGCAAGCCTCACTTAAAAGGTAAGCTTGTAGGCTGGGCACGGTGGCTCACGCCTGTAATCCCAGCACTTTGGGAGGCCGAGGCGGGCAGATCACGAGGTCAAGAGATCAAGACCATCATGGTGAAACCCTGTCTCTACTAAAAATACAAAAAAATAGCTGGGCGTGGTGACACGGGCCTGTAATCCCAGCTACTCAGGAGGCTGAGGCAGGAGAATCACTTGAACTCGGAAGGTGGAGGCTACAGTGAGCCGAGATCACACCACTGCACTCCAGCCTGGGCAACAGAGTGAGACTCCATCTCAAAAAAAAGGTGAGATTGTAGCAGAGACATGAAGGTAATGAGTAGACTTGGGGGAAGAACACTCCAGGAAGAGGGAACAGCTTGAGCAAAGGCTCGGAGGTAGGAATGTTCCTCCCTGACCACTCCCAAACTTGTTCTTCAAGGAGAAAATGAAAATGTCACCTGCAGTTGAAAGCGATCTCTACTTTAAATGGAGGATGAAGGTAGTTACGGTCTTATTTGAACAAGTTGAGTCTGAAATGTCCAGTGAGAAATTAGAGGTGCAGACCCTGTAACTGGAAGGAGAGGTTGGGCTGGAGGGATGCTGGCCATGCTGTGGCGGAGACAGTTAAACGCTCACCAGTTCCATTTTCTATTCTCAGCTTTCCCGTGCAATTAGGCTTCAGTCAGGTGCATCGTTCTCTTTAATGACGCTGTTCCAGACCTGACCATAAAACCCCCCACATGCCTGTCCGTGATCCTCCCCTTTCCACAGCGGCAGCAGCGACCTCATTTTTAAGATGGTGCCATCATAAGGTAAATTTTCTCAGATTCCCAAGTCACCACTTGGAAGAGAGCTGCCCAGAGCACTCAGGAAGTGGTGTGAGTGAGAGACTCTGACTTAACTGTGTGAAGCCCCTGAGGTTTCTAGGGTTGCTGTCAAAGCCAGTAGCCTGCATTGCCCTGACTAGCACAGTAAACATCTCTACAGAGGAGATAAAGTGGAAGGAATCAGCATCACTGAGTGATCACTCCTCTTTTGAAACCACTTTAAAGGAGAATGAAGATGTTCTGATTTCCAAGTACAACAGAAACTAATTCACCTTTATCTTACTGGATGCATCTAAATAATTCCCTCCTCTCCTTGAAATGCTCTCTTCCCCAGGCCCTCTGGGTCTTCTGCCTGTCCCTGAGAGACAAGGACTCTTGTCTCGCCCCTCTTCTCCCTGGGGATCCCATGGCTCTAAGTTGCAGGCCCCATGTATACACACCTGAGTCCTCCACCTGTATCTCTGGTCCTCATCTAGCTCCCCAGCTATATTCTCTATTGGACACAGCTGCCTTTGCGGGTATAGGCACTGTCGACTTAAAACTGTATGTCCAACACAGGATTGATCTCACCTCCAAAAGATGTTGCTCCGGTTGGATCAGAAATAACATCATCCTTCTAGCCACCTGGATTTCAAACCCAGAGTCACTGTAGACTCTTCTTTCCCAGTCCCATTGACACACCTACGTCCTCTCAACCTTCTCTCTTTCTGCTGGAAGGGATCACCCGAAATCCACTCAGGGATCTGGGCAGATTACACTTTTTAATCTTTATTACCAGGCTCCTCCCTAAATTAGTTCGAGTTCAAAGACCATAAATGTTATTTTAAAACATGAAGGAATTATATTATATTATAATGGTTTGTATTTGGCCCCAAAGGCCATGTTTGAACTGAAAGTAATGAGGAATTTTATGAAGTAATTTTAAATGGCAAGTGAACAGACCCTATAAAATCTTGATGCCCTAGAAAAGAAGGCCCATTGAAGAAGGCGTCTTCAGACTCTGTCCTGGGCAAGCTGAGGTAAGAAGACATGTACCCACTGCTGTGGCACCTTCTGAACACAAGTAGTAGAACTGCTGTCCCTTACTGACCCCCTCAAAAAAAAAAGCCATATGGTGGCTCCTCAAGACCCGAGGCGGCTCCACAGTTTCCTGAGACCACACACCCACACACGTGCACACACACGACCTCAGTACATGTTGTATCCTGCCTGGCAGGGTGAAGGCTGTAATCTCTAGCACCCGCCCCCCAGGCTAAGGACGCTCTCATTCTGGGACCAGCAATGGCAGAAACATTGATCTAGCTGGCACTCTTTTGCTTACATCTGGTGAGTGTATATAAGGTGGGAGGGAGAGGAAGGGAGGGAAGGGAAGGGGGAAAGGAAGGGAGAAGAGAAGGGAAGGGGGAAGGGAAGGGAAGGAAGAAGGGAAGGGAAGGGAAGGAAGAAGGGAAGGGAAGGAAGAAGGGAAGGGGGAAGGGAAGGGAAGGGAAGGGAAGGGAAGGGGAAGGGAAGGGAACGGAAGGGGGAAGGGAAGGCAGAAGGGAAGGGAAGGGAGAAGGGAGAGAGGGAAGTGAGGAAGGAAGCTTTTCCCTTTTGCAGTCTGCAGTTAGTCTGTGGACAGCCTACCCCACGCTACAGCCCCTCACAAGTACCCTCTCTCCAACCCTACTGCATCCACTCACATTCATTTTCTCTTTCTCCTGAACTACTGCGATCAAAGGAGTGAAGTTATTTAGCTCCAACCTAACTTCTTTTCCTTCACTCCACTGTCAGACTGACTTCTGACAGACACATCTGATCCGAAGTACCTCTGCCCTGCTGAAATCTTCCATGAAAAGCCCTGGCACGTGGAAGGAGGCATGCGAAGGATGCCTACTGCAGCCCTGCTTACAACACGGGAAAAGCAGGGCTGTTGAACGTGCACCCACGGGGAAGGGGTCACTAAAGTCTGCTACCACGCACAGAATGGAACACAGCAGGGAAAGACGATGGCTGGTTTACATGTGGAACCGAGGAACATAGACTAGATTGGCTGTTCATGGAAAACCAACCAAGTTGGAGAACCTGAGGCATGACCTTAGCTTTTACTGCAAAAAACATCCTCAAAATAAAGCAAGCTCTTTTCTCAAGGTACCTATGTGCATGTAAAGAGATAAGAAAGGGTCTCAAAGGTCACTTCCAAACTGGCAGCCGCTGAAGTTCTGGAGAGAGGGGAGGAGGAGTGGGTGGGATGAGCAACCTCGTGAGGACTGAAACACCTACAACGTGGCAGTCGTTGAAAATATAATTAAATGATTACATTCGAATAAAAAGGGTAACATCTAAAGTAGTTTTAAAACCTCCTTGCCTCAGTAAGAAAGCAAGCAACCCAATTTTTAAACATGGGCAAATGATAACCACCAAAGCAAGTTAGGAAAAAAGAAAAAAAAGAAAGTAACATTTTTAAATGGGCAAATGATACGCAAGATACTTCACAGAAGAAATCACTCGTTAATATACATAGTAAAATATGCTCCGTTTCACTAATAACAGGAATACCTATTAAAATATTTAGACGCTTATGTTTCGCCTATCAGTTTGGCAAAGATTTGTTTTTAAGAGCACAATCCTCATCCACTGCTGGCTCAATCACCCTGCAGGGGCGTTCTCATTCAGTGTAATCTTGGGCTTAGCAATTTTTCTGTGGTATTCCATGTTACAAAAGTTCACGTGAACACAAAAGAGCAAAGACACATGAGCAGGATATTTGCTACTATATTGCTAGTAATAGAGAAAATCTAACAATAGCAATACCCCTCAATAGGAGTGGTTAAACAAAATATTTGGGCTGGGCAGGGTGACCTGTAATCTCAGCACTTTAGGAGGCCAGATAGGTGGATCGCCTGAGGTCAGGAATTCCACACCAACCTGGCCAACATGGTGAAACCCCGTCTCTACTAAAAACGCAAAAATTAGCTGGAAGTGGTAGCGGGCACCTGTAGTCCCAGCTACTCAGGAAGCTGAGGCAGGAGAATCACTTGAACCCGGGAGGTGGAGGTTTCAGTGAGCCGAGATCGCACCATTGCACTCCAGTCTCAGTGACAAGAATGAAACTCCATCTCAAAAAAAAGAAAAAAAGAAAAAAAGTGACACTGATACAATGAAATGCCATGGGTCTGAGAAAGAAGAGGGCAGATCCAAACGTTTGGGAAGGTAAAGATGACAGCAGTGTATTGTGTAAGTGATAACAGCAAGTTATAGAATAGTCTGCAGAGTAAGATGCCATCTTAGAACTTTTGTATACACATTACACACACACACAAAAGGTCTGGGACAGATACAAAATTGCTAACAGAAGTCACAACCAGGGTGATTTTGGAGGGGAAGAACATTCACTTTTCCTTTTAAATAACTGAGTAAAGGCAGGGGGCGGAGTGGGGAGTTGTTTGTGTTTTAGAAGGGAATATAGTGAAAATGGGTTAGTTTTGGTAAAAGTTACATAGGTAACTTAAAATATGTGTTTTTTGAATTCACTGGTCTCAGGGTAAATTACAAATTTCTAAACACAGCATGTAACGTCTTTCTCTGATGCCAAAACCCCCTCCAGGGTCAACTTCCAACTTCCGTCCCCGTGACTCCCACGCTCTGGCATGAAGACGTCTGCTCTCTGAAAATGCCATGTTCCTCCCTCTGCTAACACTGAATGTTCTCTTCCCTGATCTCGCCACAGTCAAAGTCGAGGGCATCCTTCAGACTCCGACTCAAAATCCCCTCCTCTTTGAGGCTCTCCTGGACCGTGCTGTAGAATCACTCTGCTCGAGGTGTTTCCAGAGCCATGCTCCCTGCGTCTCCCACAGCTCCATCGCCCTGGAAGAGTCAGGCTGGGGACCAGGAGCTGCACGAAGACAGGGGCTGTGCCTCATGTGTCATCCCACCCCAGCACCCATGGATGAACTGGCAGAGTCCAGGGCTGTGGGGACCAGCCAGTGGGAGGCAGGGAAGATCAAGAGGGTCGGTGACAAGCAAACAGCACACAGTGTCCATCAGGAAAGGGTAGCCACAGCACTGAATGTCACAGAGAATTCGGGGAAGATGAGGATTGATGGGGGCAGGGCGTGAATCTCTGGATTCGGTAAACTTTCATTTGGCAAAAAGCAGTTTCAATAAAACAGTGAGGTAGCAATAGGCTCGGGTGTGGTGCAGCAGTGAGGGCAGACCCTGAGAACTGTGCTGGTGAAAAGGGCACAGAAGGGCTGGGGAAAGGTTTTACGAGGCCTGCAGGGGAAGGGGAGGAGAAAGCGGAGAGAGAAAACCGAAGCTGCTGGGTGGGATGAGGCAAAAGGGACTGGTCAAGCAAGACCCCTGGCAGAAGCAGAAAGGGGAAGAGGAAGAGAGAAAACAGGCCACAGGGCCAACCTGAAGACGCACCAGCAGATCCAGACAGCTCTTCTGACAAGGGTTAAGGAAGGGAGAAGAGGCAAGCTGTCAACACTGCTGCCAGGACAGACCCTCATCTCCCGAGTGAAGGCAGAACCAGTCCTCTACTCTGCTGGGACAGAGGGACGGCGCCTGTGGAGGGCTCTCTCAGAGCCACAGCGGATGCCAACCAAGTGCAGCCTCTGCCCTGAGAAGCTGCAGTCCAGCCGTGTGCCCACCAAGGCCAGCTCCAAGGCCAACCTCTCCCTGGAACTCAGCGGTTTGGAAATCGCAGTGTGCCCGAGTCAGCTGCAGCACTTGCTAGAAGAGAGTGCTGGGCCAAGCCCCTGAGTTTCGATTCAGTGGTCTGCGGAGAGGACCGAGGACATGCAATCCTGGTGGATTCCCAAATGCTGCTGCTGATGATGATCTGGGGACCACACTTTGAGAACCCCACTTTCATTCATCTGCCCAGAGGGTATGTGCATTCTATAGGTCATAAGTCGATTTAGAACTGACCTCCAGGTTTAGAACTGACCTCCAGGAATGCACAGAGGATTCGAGTCTCAGCCCTGGTGGCACATTTAATTCACCTAGAGATTTCCATACAAATGATACCCATGCCTGGGTCTCACTTCCAGAAATTAAAACACAGTTTGTCTGGGGAAGAGCCCAAGGATACATATTGTTAAGCTCCCCTGATGAATTTTTCTGAGCATCCAGAGGGAAGAACACAGCACAAGGGGACCCGAGGGAGAGTGGGTGTGCCTTAGAGCTTGGGTAATTACTACAGGTCAGGCAAAATCATTAAATCCAAAGAGCTTCTATATCAAGACTGTGATTCTCACTCCCAAATTGTCCTTTGAAGACATGGGTCAGCAACACTACTTCACACAACTAGCACATGGGATGCTGGATGCACAGCTGACAAATTAGATATAAATAACTGAAAGCAGATGCTTTTTACTCAACCATTTTGAGAAAAAAGCAAACAAAAATAAAATTTAAAGAACAATTACTCAAAATATGTACTACGTTGCCAAAAGTCAGTTACTACAGCTCTCCATTAAAGCTATGATTTCTGCCCAGAGAATCCAGGCTGTCCCAAAATGGCAAGAATCACTTTCCAAGCTTGGGTCTCACCTAATTTTCCCACTCATTCATTCAACAATGTCTACCTACTCAGTTTCCAGGCACAGTGCTAGGGATGCCAAATTAGTAAAACAGGGAAATGCCCAAAAGGGAATCACAGGATAGAGGAAGAGACAAACATCTAAACAAACAAAAAATATAATGAAGTGTTAAATGTGCTTTGACAGCTATTTCTATGGAGTGCGGCAAAGCTGTGAACGAAAGAGCGTCATATTTAACTAGGGAGAGGGATGTTGGAAAGTATGGTCCCACCACAGCACAGACGACTGACCTAATCGTGACATGTTCAGAGGTGTTCACTGGGAGGCAGGGTAGGGACAATAACAAGCAATGGCATTTGAGAGAGTGGTGAACGAAAGAACAAGGACACATAGTTTGAAATAATAGGAACCGCATTATTTTCTTGAAAATGATGCTAGACTCAACCCATTTAACACATTTTCTTGCAATCTGAAAACGACCTGGTATACTGGACTCTTTGCTTTCCATTTACACCACGACTCTCCAGAGACAGAAACCACCCGGAGCCACCTGCAGCCCTCTCAACGATGGCCAAGCAGGCAGTGAAGAGCTGAGCACCATGCTGGAGTAAACAGGCATAAATGACAGTCAGTTACAGAAAAGACACCAGACAGCAGCCACAATGATAGGCCTGTAAATGAAACCAAGAGTTTGCCTGAAAACACTGGCATCCATTCCCATTCCCTTCCTCTTCATAGGGAAGTGGAAGAAACACCAGAAATCCAACTAAGGAACTGGGGAAGGCAGACAGGACCTTCCGCAGAGGCCAGCATGTGGTGGCTACCTAAAAAGCAGTAGCCTTGCCACCACCACAGGTGACAGACTGGACTTGGAGCTCCCCGAAAGGCCAATCTACATAGTATTGCCACTATCTGACCTATCTCGAGCACCTGAAATAGCCCCATTTGCAAGACACAAATTTTATTTGACCGGGCTTAGAGATCACTCTGCAGGAAAAGCTCTGTCTTCAAGGCGTTTGTTGAAAACATTGAGCAGCAATTGTTTGACATCACAGCTGCCTCTAGTAGTCAAGGCATAAAAAGAGCTTCCTGTAAACCTAAAAAGAAGATTTAAGCTCTAACTTTTTCTGGGAAGACAGAAGGCTGCATTCATGTGCAGGGCTGTGTGCGAGCTCAGGAAAGACCTAGGAGAGCCCCAGTCTCTCACTATAGCTGATTTTAAGCCTTCACAACAGCAGGAAGTGAAGGCTAGGCAAGCTTGTAAACGGCTGGTACACTTAATGAAAGTTTACCCCAGTGCACTCACACACACACACACACACATACACACACACACAGAGGAGGGGGGAGGGAGGGAGGGGAAGAGAGAGAGAGAGAGAGGGAGACCTCCTTGGCAAAGGATGGAAGACTTATTAGTCAAAGGCATGAAAGGAAGTCTCTGACCAATCACTAGTGGACAACTAAGCTAACTGAGCCTCACTTCAGAGATCACACACTATAGGAAATATGGAGGTTGTAGAATTAGCCCTAGAAAGTAACTAAAAAAAAAAAAAAAGAACCAAACGCAAAAACAAATCAGCAACAACAACAAATCATGGGGAGGGAAGAGAATCTGATTTCCAGAGTTGCCACATTATATTGTTTTAAATGTCTGATCTTCAATAAAAAATTATGACACGTGAAGAAAGAAGACAGTTGGGCCCATAGGTACAGGGAGAGAGCGGTCAATAAAAACTGTCTCGGAGGGAGCCAGATGTTAGACTTACTCGGCAAGTACTTTAAGTCAGCTTTTATAAATGTGTTCAAAGAACGAAAGGAAACCACGTCTTTAAAAGTATCACGACAATGTCTAGGCAAATAGAGACCATCAGTAAAGAGACATAAATTATTTTTAAAAATGAAATAAAATACTAGAGTTGAAAAGTATAATAATTAAAATGAAAATTTCATAATGGGTGCTTAACACCACTTCTGAGCTGCCACAGAAAAAATCGGCAAACTTGAAGATTGGTCATTGGAGATATTCCAGCCTAAAGAAGAGAAAGAAAAAAGTTAAAGAAAAATAGAATTCGGAGATCTGTGAAGCAACATCATGTATATTAACATATGTGTAATAGGAGTTCCAGCAAAAGATGAGTAAAAGAGACTCCCAAAATTGGAGAAAAACAGTTCATGACTTCCAAAACTTGAGGAAAAGCATTCATCGAGAAACCCAAGAAAATCAATGAGGAGCACAACATAAAGGGGTCAGTAACTGTAGACAAATCAGAGTCAAAATACTGAAAGCCAAACGCAGTGAGAAATTTTGAAAAACAAGAGGAAAAAATATAATTCATCACATATAGTGGGACAACAGTACAATTAATGGTGGACTTATCATTATAATGGAAATACAAAAGCAGTGGAATGATGCATTCAAGGTGCTGATGGGAAAAAAAGTCCAAAATTTTCCATCTAGAAATCTACATCCAGCAAAATTGTCCATTAAAAATGAAGGCAACTAACAACAACCAAATGGAAGCTGAAATTTAAAAATGCAATACCATTTACAAATATTTAGATTTATGCTTATTATTCTATAGAAAATAAAGCATAAATCTAAGAAAACACTTATGAGATCTATATGCTGAAAATTATAAGAGTCTAATAAGTAAAAAGTCCTAATAAATAACAGACTTATCACATTCTTGGTTTGGAAGATTCAACATAGTAAAAATGCCAATTTTTCAAAAATTTATTTATAGGTTTAATTCAGTTCTAATCAAAATCCCAGTAACATTTTTTCTGTAGATATAGACAAGATTATTCTAAATTTTATATGAAAGGGGAATTTCCTAAAAGCCACAACAATAGAGAAAGAAGAATAAGGTAGGATGAATCACTTTTCCTAATGTTAAGGCTTATTATAGAGCTATGGTAATCAACATAGTATAATACTGGCAGGAAGACAGACAAATATATCAATGAAACAAACAGAGACTAGAAATAGACCTACAAAAATATGCTCAATTATTTCTGACAAAGATGCAAAAGCAATTCAATGGAAAAGGACAGTCTTTTCAACATACAATGATTGAGACATCAGATATCAAAGGGCAAAACAAAGGCAATAGGCAAGAATAGGGAACCACAACCTCATACTTTATACAAAAATTAAATCAAAATGAAACATGGACTTTAATGTAAAACCCTATAAAAGTTTTAGGAAAAACAACATAGGTGAAAATATTAAGGATCTACAGTGAGGCCGAGAATTCTTAAGACTTGAGAACAAAAGAATGCTCAGTAAAAGATTGACAAATTGAATCTTATCAAAATTAAAACATTTTCAGTGGGGCACAGTGGCTCACGCCCATAATCCCAGCAATTTGGGAGGCTGAGGTGGGTGGATCACTTGAGGTCCGGAGTTTGAGATCAGCCTGGCCAACATGGTGAAGCCCCATCTCTACTAAAAATACAAAAATTAGCCAGGCGTGGTGGCACATGCCTGTAATCTCAGCTACTTGGGAGGCTGAGGAAGGAGAATCACTTGAACCTGGGAGACAGAGGTTGCAGTGAACCGAGATCACCCCATTGCACTCCCTGGGTGATAGAGTGAGACTTCATCTAATAATAACAAAGAAAAAGAAAGAAAGAAAGAAAGAAAGAAAGAAAGAAAGAAAGAAAGAAAGAAAGA